>OENT01000766.1:0-78704 GCA_900239685.1 Rotaria macrura | reverse complement strand
AAAAGGGTATATGAAAGGGTTTATGAAATTCATCAACCCTTTTGAAGGGTTTATTATTCTGCGCGTATTTTTTACAGTGTAGTAGTAAAACTCCGGACTTTAATTTTACTACCTACTATTGACTAGTCAACTTGGGATTTTCTGAATGGATTAGAAGAAACGTTACCGTCGAAATGAAACAGGTCAAACTATGGCGTTACTTTCAGTTGCACCTTTCAATATGATAAAGAGCGTCATTTTTGACGATGAAACTGTTTGGTGTGTTCTCTTTTATACACTGGTGCAAAGTTGAAAATTTTCTCTCTCTGAATTCTTCGCATTTCGAGACGATTCTTTTTTCTCTTCATCCTCTTGCTTTCCTCTCTTTTTCCATTCTGATTGACATCACAGTTTCGTTCAATTTCTATAATGTTCTCTCTAATATATCTCGTTTGTTTCTTGACGACAACAAATACTTGTTCAAATCAAATACATACAATAATCTAGTATTCGAGTGTGTTTCAAAGGTGATGCGTACGTCTAGAAGAAAACTTGCTCTTGTTACAAAGATTTCAAAATATATCAAAAGATACCCAACTGTATCGACTCGTAATGATTAGTCGGAGTGATCTTTTCTATAAAAAGCTTTCTTATTTCCTTGAATTGAATGAATTAAAATAAGAGAAAAATGCTAAGTAACTATTTAGTCGATTAAGTCTCGGTCTCATAAATAGCGTTTTCAAACTAAATGCAATTTATATCATCTATTATGTTTGCTGAACTAGTTATAAGTCTATCTGATTTTCATTTACGATCATTATTCGATTACAGTAGGAGTTTATGGCTAATAATTCATCTTGATTTACTATGTTGGCTATCATTCAATTTTTAATTTTCACTGATCATGATATTGAATGATTCGAAAAAACTTGTGTCATTGGTGCTTGTTAATTATGGCCGGTACGAATCCGTCTAACACAGACGTTGGTTGATTTGAGTACTAGAAATTCTTTGTTTTGTTGTTTTACTCATAAAAGAAGTAATTAAATGCACAGCTAACTGACTGTTTGATTTTCCCCACACAGTTTTGACTATCTTTTAACTGATATCCTAACAGTATGAAGTTCATTATCGGTACTCATGCATGCCAAACAAAGAATATCAATATTAATAAAGTGCAGAACATTCATGACGAATTTCTTGTGCTTCGTGCTTCATGACATACAGATTAAATTATTTTTCCTTTTGAAAATTTTCGCAAAATAGAATTCAAAAACAATGTTTTTAATTGCCATATTGATTAGTAACATCCAATGAAAAGAAAAATAATTAACTTTTTCTCAGGATTCGTGCTATGAGAAAAGAAAATCGAATTTATTCTTACGTGGGCATCTTTGTACATATTGAATCTTAAAATATTAAAATGAAAATCCCTTTCTTAAGTCTACCTAATGAAAACATTTTTCTAATGGACACTGTCACACTTTTGTTTTTCAAAATATTAAAAAACTCGACATTACGCTGTAACGAGATTTGTTATCATTCGATTTTAGTTGAATTTAAAATGCACACAATCATCGTTTTCAAATTGAATAAGTCGATACTTTTCTTGCCGAAAGTGCGTAAAGAACAACAGTGTTAATTTTCCTTTCAGGGAAGATACTAAAGACAATTCTGAAGTTACTTATAGAATGATTTTCAAGTTTACAGTGCGATCTAAAGAAAAGGCATGGCAAATGGATTAAACTCTAATTTGGGAGCTTCTACTGAGTCACAGCAAAAGAAAAAGAAAAAGTGATTAGATCCTAAAACATAAAATTGTTGCAAAAACAAACAAATGAAAGAAGCATAGTGAGTTATTGTTTGTTTTATTTTGCTTCACATTGATGAGGATTTTGATGAAACACATTCATATTAGTGAAATATTTATTAACAACTTTATCGTAGACAAATATTCATCTAGAAAACCAACCAATCTCGACTCTATAATATTTAGGTGGAATTCATCATATATTTTTTGCCATAAAATTTGTTAGAATCGATAGGGTGGCCATAACAACAGGTTTCATCATGCAGCCTTGTCTGCATAGAGTGAGTATTTCCGCTACACACACGAAGATGAAAAGAACAATGTCCAATATCGTTTCAAAATTAAATACTGAAAAACAACAAATAAACGTTTAGGAAAGCAAATACTGATGAAATCCAAAAAAAGCAGTGTTGAATATTCGAACCAATACTCAGAACTAATGGGAAAATTTTAGATGTAGTTCCCAATCAATTATGATACGCTTTTGAATAAGTTGAAGAATCGACATGGCCCTTTCAATCAACGATTAAAATCTTTATCCAAGCTGTAAAATCAATGCTAAAGCAACAAAAAGCTCAAGTTTGGGTATGCCTGCGGATGTGATGAAAAGTATCACCCACATCGACTCCAAACTAAACATTCAAAAAAAAACCCACAACCACACCCGAATCAAAATCAAAGTTCTTGCCTGGGCCCTCTTATATTTTTTCCTTACAAATTATATCTTAGAGAGCAGCGATTCCCACTATTTAGTGAGCCGAAGAAAAGCAAAAGCGACAGAGGCTGCCGAAAAGAAGATAAAATAATAATTGCATGTCAACCCCCTACTCTGTCTTGGATCCTTTGTACTAGTACTGCTTTATAGCATATCAACAAAATACTTGACTCAGTAAACTAAAACCTCCCCCCTCCCCTACAATAAAACACCCCGGGTCTTCTATTATGTTCGAGCGTAAAACTTTTCCAGGCCGGTCTTCTACTAAGAACCTAATTTTTCCCAATATTTAATTAAAAAGGTTTTCCAGAAAACTAAGGCAATTTTCAGTATTTCCATTAAGCTTTTCAGGGTTTTAAGGGTGTCATCATAATTATGAACACATTCTCTTAATATTTCCAGCTGAAAACCCTAAGAATCAGGCATACTTCGATGGAAAAACACTAGTTAAAGTTCCTAATTAGAAAATATTAATTAATTTAAGAGGGTCTTCTATTACGTCAGACAAACTTTTTCTCCAGGGGGATCTTCTATTATAGGGGGTTGCGGTTTAGTACGAAAGCGATGCAGGAAAAAAGGAATGGCTGTGCCAATCAAGATTCGAACCTGAGCCTGTTACTTGGAAGGCAACCATGCCGACCGCTTTACCACTGGAACCTACTTAATGAGAGACTTATATTCAGGCCTTAGATGGCACCATGATTCAGGGTTCACGTGTGGGTGCGTGGGTATTGGTGAAACAGGAAAAAGGCTCTTAACACAATCCCTACTGGATTAAAATGTCAAGCACGATGTAGCTGTTGCTTCTAATTCTTTAATAAGTGGCCATTTTATATGTATTATGGCATATGTCTTCATCATTGCTTATTTTACAGTATAGAACTTTAACAACATAAAACTATATATTCATTCGAATTATATATTAGTTACAAAAGATCTCAGACAGTACTTTGAAGATGCCTGTTACTATCTGAAATGGTCAATTATATAATTAATCAGTAATTATTTAATTAATTTAAATGTCTGTGATAGTGGTATTATCTAATAGTCTTTGGCTCCTTTCTTAATTGACATTCACATCACACTTCTCAACCACTTGCTTCTTTTTTTTCACATATCTGAATTGGAAGACGTGTTATTTATGACATAAAAGTATTTGCCCTTAGTTAGAATTCCTCCTTGTATCTAACTGTTATTCTGAACTTAACTCAACAAATAATACTGGTTCATAAATATTACCCACACCCAATCTTCATACGTGAAATTGTAACGAGAAGCTGCACGAGTAGCTTATCGTCACCATTGGAAATGGTATTTATTAGCTACTTCACATTTCCAGCACTTTACTAGTTAATATAAAACATACGCTTGTATAGGAGAGAGAAACATGAGCACAGGGTAAAATAATAGAGACAAGACAAAGAGGAAAGGAAACGGAAGATAAGCATGGGAGTATGTCAATATCGGCACAGTTAGTTCACTGGAATCAAGTTAACCATCTAAAATAAATAAAATTTAACGAAAAGTAAAATAAAATAAAACTAAATATTTTTACTTGATTCCATGGAATAACTGAAGCACCAAAAAGAAGACACCAAATCCATTGTTTAAATGTTAATGCAACACAAGAAAGTGCTAGTGAACCATATTGTATAAGAGCAATTTGTAAAACAAATGTAAGAATCCATAAACCAATAAAAATTGAATTTTTAGATAGTTTATGAACAACATTTTTTTCACCATGAATTTTTCGACAATTTATTTCGTTAAATAAGTTCATTAAGACAAATACATTAAATATTATTGTAAAATGTTCAGATGGTTTAAATATACCGTCAACTGGACGACCATCACCAATATTAAAAAACATAGGTCCTTTTATATTCAAAAACAAAAACAAACATGCATTCATCTCTATTCATGAGTTTTTTTTTCTTACCAAAAAATAAAATAAAAAGCACAACAACTAATTGATAAATAGCATGACAAATAATATTTTTCATGATTGTGCGAGATATTAAAGGACGTGTACATCCATAAGGTTTACGTTTTAATACATCTTCTGTTGGAACGTCAAAAGCAAATGTCAACGATGCGAATACATTCATTGTTAAATGAATCCATAACATTTGCAAATCACGTAATAGAGATTCTTTTATAATACATGCTCCAATAAAAGCAAAAGATACAGCAACAATATTAACAATTAATTGATATTGAAGTGATTTTTCTATTGAATCATAAATATGACGACTCCACATAACAGCCTTGAGTATTGAGTTCAAATTATCGTCAGTAAGAATTATATCTGATGCTTCCTTTGATACATCGGTACCTTCTATACCCTATTAAATAAATTAGTTAAAATATAGAATCGAACGTGCAAATGAATGCCAATTCAGATTTATAATGGAACTACTTCGATCACTAACATGAAACTCAAGTATGGATTCTGATTCACACTTTATCTGTATTAATTTTATACTAATCCTAGATCTATGACTAGATCTATCTTAAGTTTGTGTATCGATCATGTCTTTTATCTCAGTCTATATTTGGGATATATATATATTAATTCTAGATCTCCATTGAGATCTTCAATTTCAAGAAAAGCTTTTCAAATGATTAATCACGTTTGAGTCGAGACGATATGTGAATCACGTAGAACTCGATGGATTATGGATATTCTGAATAGAACTTGGACACTTAACTTATGGCCACGGAAAGAATTTATATTATTGTACAATACCCTGGTGAGCCTTACAAAAAAATCATTTTTAATTTACAATTTGAAATTTTTATAGGAGTCATAGACTTGAATGAGAATAGTTTCACAAAAAAATTTTACATTTTTCGGCCTGTTTCTATCCTGAACTATAACCATTGAATCTGTCGTTGTATATGAGCAACGTCATACCATAGTTGCATGTTAGAAAGAGGCCACTGGAGTCTAGAACTGTGAAAGGTGAGGGGGGGGGGGCGGGGGCAGGATTGTATTAAAAATGTCGCAGACAGATTTTTTAAAATTCAAATATTTAACTGGGTGATAATGAATATCTTTGAATAATCAAAGGATGTAGCTCGTCAGTTAGATCTAAGTCCACTCGACCTAGGTCCAAAAATTTGGAATTCGACGACTTCTATTAGAGCATCGATTTTCCTACTCCCTGTTTTCATGACATTTAAACCTTGGGATAGGAACAAGGAATATAGCTGAAATTTTCACAATAAAACTATTCTTGCAGAAAAATTTTCATTGTTTAAAATTTCGAATTTCAATTGAAAATGTTTTCCCAGCATACCTTATTAGAAACTACGCTATTGGATTAAGAAATACAGAGTCTTAGCAATAATAAGTTATGAGCTTGAACTATTTTCAGGATATTTATAACTTATTAGGACCTACATAATGCTCATAGTCTCGACTAAAAAGTGATGAATGAACTGTGAAATTTCTCTCGACAATCTAACTTCGACATTGAGCAAATTTTATAATGTCAACTTATGTTTATATTTAAGTTACTATCAACATCTAAATCATTGCATGTGCAATGAACAGTATTTATCATATAGTGTATTAACATCTTATTTTCTTCTGTATGAATTATTAAAAATATAGAAAGAAAAACTAACCATAGCAAGGCCAACATCAGCTGCTTTCAAAGCAGAAGCATCATTTGTCCCCTGAGAAGTAACAGCAACAACTTCACGTGTTGGATTGATTTTTGATGCCATAATGCCTCTTACAAATATATATTTGTCTTGTGGCGACGAACGAGCTAATACACGTAGATGTGGCCAAATTTTATCAAGTAACTTTTGTTCAACCTACAATTAAGAATAAAAATGCAAAAAAATGAAAACAGGAAATTAAGAAATAAATCTATTTACTTTGCCATCGGGTTTTGATCTTATAAGTCTATTAAACTCATTACCTTCAAGTACTGAAAAATTATCATTATGTGATATAATTCCACATTTAAGTGCAATTGATCGTGCTGTCTTAATACTATCTCCTGTAATCATTCTTACTAATATACCAGCATTTTGAAATTTAGCTATAACATCAGGTACTTCCGGTCGCACAGGATCTTCAATTCCAAATACACAAATGCATGTTAATTGATCCACAACACTAGTTTCGTCATTCCAATCGGGTAATCTATCCGATGAAAAGTTTCTAAATGCTAAACATATCGTACGTAAACTATCATTGGCCATTGGTTCAATAACTGTTTTGACAAAACGATCATAGTCACCGATTGAAAATGGTATTACTTCTCCGTTTTGATTTAATATTGTAGTACATTTTTTTAAAATAATTTCCGATGCACCTTTTGTATACATGCGTACAGTTGAATCAGGTTGTTGGATAATGGTTGACATACTTTTTCTTGATGAATTAAATTTATAAGTATGAACAAATTTTTCCTCTGGATAACGTGCACGTATTTCATCATAGTTTCCACCAAGAGAATCAACGAAACCTAATAAAGCACATTCATTTTTATTTCCAACTTGTTCTGGCAATGTTTCCATTTCTGTTGTTGACTAAAAGAAGAAAGAAAAAACAATTTGTTATGACTCTTTTTTAGTGCTTTGAAAACTTGAATATTAACTTACTAATAATTTTGATGAATAACTACTATTAACAGATAGACCTTCAATTATAATTTCTTTTGTATTAGCTTCTATCATAAATTCTTTAGCTTTAGCTGGATTTTCGACATTTTTCCAATGTTTTTCACCAACACAGACTTGTACAACAGTCAAACGATTTGTTGTTAGTATTCCTGTGTTATCGCAACATAGTGTAGTCACACTGCCTATTGTTTCACATGCAGCCAAATGACGAACTAAATTATTATCCATCATCATTTTCTAATAGAAGAAAAAGACTTTATAAAAAGAAAACGATTTCATACTATTTAACTTACTTTAACAGTATATTCTAATGATAGCGTTGCAGTTAATAGTAAACTATCAGGTACACTAATGATGAATACTATTATACCAGTGATGAAATATCGTGCAACTCGAACACAGAATTTAGTGCTCCATACACGCCTATTGAAATAATTGAACAACAAATAAATGTAAAAAAAGCAATTTTTTTCGTTTACCGTTGAACGAATTCTTCAATTACAAATGGGATCAAAAGCACAAGTACAATTAAAATGAAAATTCTCTTGGCTAGAAGAAAAAAGTTTTGATTTTACTAAATATAAGAGTCAGGTCGAATATGCCCAGACCGAATCTCAGATAAGCTGCTTCATCAAGGTCATCAGATTTAGCGCGATTGAACTTATTCACTAGAGAAAAACGTTTTGAGAATTTTGCTGAATGCCGTTCGCAAAGAATATTGTTCCATTATCGAGACATTTCATTTTTCCTGAGGACAGTAGGATTAAAAAAGCATATCTTTTGTGGAATTTTGTGACATCTATATTTCATCAACGATACAAGTATTTGACTTGAACTGTTACAATGAATAAAAGTCATCATCCTGCGTTGTCGTAAAACAAGAAGTGTAAAAAGATGAATTCTTGATAACATGACCAATATTATCCGGTGCACGGCGAGATGATCAGTTTTCTGTATTTTATCAAGTAAAACAGTCAGTTCTCTACATAGTTTCTATTGTTCAGGGAACCTTTCACAAAATTATGATTTTGGAAGGGTTCGATCTTCCCAAATATGGAGCATACAGAAGTCGATTCATATGGACTGAAACTATCCACTGAGTTCTACAAACTCATGTAAAAATTTGCGTGGCAATTCTTAAAATGATCTGCCGAGACGTATTGAAAGTATAAAGTAAACATGAACCCGTTTCACCGTAAATATATGATCGAGTTCACTCAGAAATGAATTCTATTTATTATAAAACAGCAAACGATCTTCTACTATGTTACGAAGTTTTTCGAGCAAAATTCATGAAGAAACGTACGGAAATTTTTCAAAGAATGTCTTTTTTCATGTGCTGATATACAATGAATGGAATTCAGATCATGTGATGAAATCCATTGAGGAATCTCTGAGCGAATGGGAGTACGTTTTCTATAAAAAAACGGTTCATTTTTTCTTTTTGTTTCAATAAGTCTCGGTAGATCATTTTACGAAATGCCCCGTTAGTTTTTTCATAAATCTGTAGGACTCAAGGGAGACTTTCAACACACATAAGCCTGACTTCTAAATACTTCATATTTTGGGAGATCGAATCCTTCCAATGTCATAATTTTTTTCACAATGATAATTTTTCTTCATAGTCAAACTTTGAACCCTCTAACATAATCCGTTCATTTGACATATTTTATGCACAAAATACAGAAAAATGATCATTTTGCCATGTATCTGCTAGTATTGCTAAACTCATTAATAGTTCATCTGTTTGGCGTCCTTCTCGTACAGTAACATAGAATTATCATATTAAGTCACGGTAATAATTTCAAGTCAAATATATGTAGTAATTATAAGATATAGATGTTACAAAAGTTCACAAATATACTTTGTTGACGATAATATCTTCAAGAAAAATGAAATCTCTCAACGATGGAATAATATGTATCTCAGCGGCTTGAGTCAAAATTCTTAAAATCCTTGTCACCACTACATATGTTAAATTAAGCGAAGCCTGGTGAAATTGGTACAGGAACTTCTGTGAGAGTCTGTTGTGACTTATGAAGATTGGCTCACAAATAAAAATCAAATTGAATTATTTCAAAAGAATTTTCAGTAATTTAAGAATAGAAATCGATTGACAAAATAAAAATGATTGACATTGATTTTTACCTGCATCTCTTATTTGTTTAACTAATTTTGTTAATCTTTGTTGTAAAGTTGGCTGTTCTCCAATTGTAAAACAATCAAAGTTATCACCAGTATTTGCTTGATTGCCATCATCGGGTATAGCTTCTTGTGATTTATTTTTATCCTGATCATTAACACATGCATCTAATTAACAAGAAACAAAGAATTTTTCGCTTAACATAATCAAAACTCAAGAAAAGCAAGAAGCCGTTTTAATATAGAATCAGTGTCATTAAAATAAAGAAAAATATTTGCAGTCAATTCTGAGTTTACTTCACATTTTCGAACGTTTTCATCGACAGTAACATCTGAATAAGAATAGTTGGGAAAGCATATGATCAGTTGGGGGGAGAAATCAGACGATCGGTCACTCTGGAGTCCCCTTTCTCTGAAAAAGTTCTCGAAGAAAACAGAGATTGATTAGGGAGCCCCTAAAAAAACTACGAAATGCTAAAGGGAACGACTGTTCTCATTTTCATAATAATTTCGCATCGTTGTTAAGTTTCTATCAACCGAAATTCTCTTCTTATAAAATAAAACATTCGTCATTTTTTTCAAAGAGTATCAAACTTAAGTCGTTCAGTGGGCCCCATGTAAATGCGTGGCACCCTTGAATTTATTATGAACTGAAGTAAATTAAAACAAACTATCGCTGACACGGGTTCAGTAAGATTTCTAAATGATATTCATCACATACAAACATATTGATCGTAAAAAAAGCAACATTTTGTTTTGAATCTTCACTGTCTTATAGACAACTACAGACACAAAATGAAATGTTGAATACATTCGTGCAACCTTTATAAAAAGATGTGTTAACTTTTTCAGTACTTCCTGAAATTCGAAAAATCGTCAAGAATTTTCAATCTTTTGATGGACCTCAGAGGATTGTTTTATGGAGCATATAGCTGGACGTGATCAACATTATCTTCCAATATATAGATTAAATTATCAACCTAGCTCGTTTGGAATCGAAATGTCGAACTTATCGATTCTCTTTAATTTCATTATTATAGTAAAAAATCCGTAAAGTGCAAAAATTTATACACTGTTTTCCAATCATAATTGATCTCCCATAAAACAATTTTTCTTATTGATTTCTGAGTTTCGAACGGTAACATTGTGTTTTGTAGAATGCTCTTATATTTTGGAAGGAAATAGTACATGTAATTTTTAATTTGAGATTTTTTGTCTTCTCCCCCTCTCTCAAGCTCTAGATATTGACGTCAAATGTTATTAGACATGTTTTCGTAGTAATGAAATGACCCTGGGAAAGCTCGATTTAAACTTGCAAAGCATACAGTTTGGGAGTACTGTCTTTTCCCCCAAGAGTAGGCTACACCGATAAGTTGTTTCACTGATGCTCCAACAGTATGCTAAGCATTAGCTTGTCTGGGAAATAACAAATCCATCATTATATGTACAGCAGGTCTCAGTTCACTATGATATATCTCGATAAACTCAAACATACTGATGTAGATTATTTTCCAAAGTTATAAAATGATCGTTTCGTGTTTTTTATGTTGGTCATATAATGACTGTGGCGAATCAATGCATCACTACCATTCACTCTTGATCTTGTGAATAGAAACTTTTATCTTGGTAAATATCAAGAGTTGCCCTATTTACAATATTCAACATCGTATTCCAACCATTCAAATCTCACGAAAATATTGGAAAGTTGTAGAGCTATTCAACTCTCGCCTTCAATCCTATTCAATACGTTTTTTTTTCCATTGCTAAGATATGTTGGGAAAGCTCAACGGATATCAATTATCCTGGAGTGTTTTGCAGACATAATCAATGACCTATTTATGTTGCTCAAGTTTAGAGGAGATTCTCAACGTCCTAAACTCACTATTTTCATAGAAAATAGATATGAGTTTCACAAAATCAGTGATTTGCAAAAATACCCTCATTTTTCAGCCACATTGTCTCTAACTTCTCTTGAAAAGTCGTTTTCGGATACAGATTTTGCAAAAAGATATATAAAAGTGAAGTTATACATGAGGTTGAAACTTCAAATATCCACCACTTGAAGAATCAAATTTAATCATACGAGAATACGAGCTGATGCAAAATTTTATCTTGTGATACACTCAAAAAAAATATGGTACTGAAAAGCAAGCCAGCCAATCGATGAAATACTCCAAGTGAAAAATTTGAAGATTTTTCACATAACCGTAAGTATCTTTCTCTTAGAAAAAAAGATTTATTGGTGAAGATTCTAGATCAAGAAGTGTTTTCAAAATGGTGAAAAAGTTAATCACATGGTATCCGAGTGGTCTCATTTGTATTAGAGAAAAGTTTACGAAACATTTAAAGTTTAAAAAATAATCTACAGATCATACTTTGTTCTTGATTATCGTTTGTTGTTTTATCATCATTACTTTCTTCAGAGATTGAACCTAATAATTCAAGTATCATTCCCGTTTGACTATGTTGACCAACAGCCAAAACTAACATTTTACCACTACCTTCCATAATATGCGTACCTAATCAAATATTCAAGACAATGAAAAGTTTAATTTTGATTATTTAGTGCATTTCTATAACAAATAAAACACAACAACGAAATTAGTAACCTGAAAGAAGAAATGGATCCTTTGATTCATGTTTTTCAACTAAATCTGATTCTCCAGTTAAATCTGATTCATTAACTTTGAGATCATATGATTGTACGGCAACACCATCAGCTGGTAATAAATCTCCGCATTTAATTTGACATATATCACCAACAACAATATCTTTTATTGGAATTCGGCACATTGTACTATCTCTAATAACATTATATTTTTGACTAAGTTGAATTTCAGATTGAGTAGCATGAAAATGTTGTTCTTTTGTCCAATCATTAAATGCTGTTACCAGAATAACTACAAGTATGACAATAAGAATCGCTATACCTTCAATCCATTCAGCATTTGCTTGCTCTAGAAAATTAAATAAATGAGAAAAAACATTTATTTTCTTTTTTTCTTATAGATTTACTTGGTTTTACTTCAGTTTCATATGTTTCTCCACTCTCAGGATAACATGATAGAGCAAGTAAAACGATGGCAAATATAATAAATCGAACAAGTCTAACATTTTGCGAAGTATCAAACACATGACGAAGAAATGTTTTTGATGGTCTTGATCGAATTTCATTACGGCCAAATACATCTATACGTGTTGATAAATCATGTTTATTACCAGATAGACCTTAAAACAAACAAAAAATAATCAATTCCAAACTGAATAAATACATTTTTTAGTTTGATTTCACCAGTTAATAAATTTGTTTTGAGCTTTTGTTCGAGACCACGAAGACCATCATATGTTTCATTAAGTGCTTGAACACCTAAGCGACCACGTGTTTGCATTAACCTTTTTAATTCTTGAATGGAAATTCCAAATTCATTTCTTGCTTCTTCAGTAGATAAATCATTTTGACCGATGGTGGATGTTTTCTTCGTTCGCATTTGCAATACTTAATGATATTTATAGAACAACAGATATTGAATTTATGTCGTTTAATATAAAGCAAGTACAAGGGCGGGATTTATTGATTTATTGAGCATACAACGACAGATAGATTCTCAAACAAAAGGTAAATAGAAAAACATTCATTAAAAACGTAATCTCATGAGAATTGAGAAGAAATGTATCCAACCGTCTACACAAATTCTTACAGCTCACAAACTAGTTTTAACAGTATAAATGGGTATACGTATGACTGCTTGATTACTTGAGGAGCCTTTCTATAGCCACAACTACTCCGTCCACAACACGGAAATTCGTCCAGATTAGTACCAATTAAACGAATGTCTAAGTTCATGCACACTTCTCCGCCTCAGTTACAAACTCACACTTCCTGCCACGTCTAGTCCCCTAAAACAACATAAAAAAACAACGAAGCAGACTGAGACACACTCACCCACAAGAATATACGGTGAAAAACTTATAAAGGTATAATTATACCTGTACCCTTACTCTTTTAATCTACACTCGTATAACTCCATCGTCGAATTAAAGTCTAATATTTATATCGTTTTCTCGATACCATTATACCTATGTCCTGATCCTTAAACTGGTATATCTTTATCTTTAGAGTCTTATTAATATAGGCTTCTGTATACACTATTACTCTTACACCGTTGGACTAATGGTTTTACATCTATATACCTAGACATCTGTCAGTAAATGTATGCTCTAACATCTATATGCTTACCCGTAGGTTCTTTTAACGGCACACGTATGTTTATAGATTAGACGTATACTGCGATCTTCATGTCCGTATCACTATGAATTTACTGTCAGAACTGTGTACGATTGCTTAAATTTATATGTGGTTTTTTTAAAAGTAGTAATGCAATTTCGTTTTTAATGAAACTCACCTATGACATAAAACAATAGAGAAAATGTATTTTAAAATGCATATCTACTGTAGAAAAACGCGTTTCTTGGCGTCCCTTTCTGAATAAAATGAATTTTCCAGATTAAGACTTTTGTAAGCGATGTAAAATGCGTTTATTTTTCCAACGTTTTTTTTCTACGTTTCCTAGAGAAATTGTTCGATTAGACGTTTTGGTGCTCTTTTTTTCGAAAGGAAATGCGCTTCAGAGATTTAGTTTTTCGAGTGAATTTCATATCCCCTATACTCTTGGAGTTGGTAATTTGAATTTTGAGTATAATACTTTGACAAGATAATTGTTCTCCTCGTGCAGTACAAATTAGCCAAGTTATCGAGAATATGATATGCTCAATATTTTTCTTTTTTCATTTTCCTGCTGACAAATATTTCACTCCATTAGTCGGTGGACGACTATAAAGGTGGATTCAATTAATCTTTCTCAAATCAAGAAATAGAATGATGAGCGTACTTGATCTGAATTGCATCTTTATTTCTCATTTTCAATCGTTCAAGAACATCGATAGGCACAAACATCAACGAATACAATCTTAAACCAATAATAATCGATTCTGATTAGTTAATACCATGTAATAACTGCGCGTTCCAAGTCTTTGGAATAATATCAGAAGTTATTTCCCCACAGCGAATCTTTGACTTGTTTCTGTTTTTACCCTATCTTAAAAATAAATGGTGATGGTACATTTGATGATAAAAGTCATATATATGAGAGTTATTATGGGACATATGACAACTTTGATCGCACCAAGTGTTACACATAGACACAAACGAATTTCTATTTGTAGGAGCTTAAGAAAAGTATCGATCGATAGGTGTTCCCATGTTCTATATTGTCAAATCAAATAGTCTATGGTCCAGTGAATCTACTTCTATTCAGGCTACTTGTGATACAAAGTTCAAAAATTGATGTAATATTGAGTTTAAAAATGTAAACATACTGCAAATACTAAATATATTCAAAAAAAAAACATTTATTTTCAATTGTTTTTCTACAGATTTTGCATGTTAAAAGGAATACTAATAATCATTTTAGTCAAGAAAATAGGTTTTCAATAAGCACATACAAAATTAAAATGATTTTCAAAGATAGAGTTTCTAGAAAATCAAAACTCAAATTTTTCATTATCTAGAATATGCAAAAAATAGTTTTGTTCAGATTACATAAAACGGTAGACCGAACAATTCTCTATAAGATGAGAGATATCTTAGCTTTCTACGACATTGTTTCCGTCGAGATTCATCACTCGGGTTAAAAATCCAAAAATTGCTTTTCAGTAGGAAATAGTGAAAAGAAGTCGACATCAGGGACTTCGTTAAGATTAATCTATCTCTACTAAACAGCATCGCAGACAGTCGGAGGGTATCTCATTGTGTAGACAATTATTTGCTGAATCATTTAATGAAGTTTGAACTATTCCCATATTTTCGCTAGTGAAAAATTGGGGTTTTGATTTTCTAAAGATGTTTTCTTGTAGGAATTCTTATTATTATTTTACAGACTTGTTTAAAACAATTTTCTCTATTCAAATTGTTATTTGGATTCTTGGCAGTATTTAAGGTTGCAGAAAAAATTGAAAACAAATAGTGTTCAACAATTTTAGTACTGATTTTTCCTACTCGAAATTATTATATAGTACTTATTTACTTCGCTAATCTGTTACTTATACTGACTCCTTTAGGGAAATGGGGATGCCACAAGAAAAACTAATCGTGGTAAGTTTTAGAGTAAATTCGAATGCTATTGATCGTGTAAATTTTTAAATTGACTTTCCTTTTCGTTGTTAATAGCGATCTAATATTGAAACATATGATTTATTACTATCAGAAAATGTAATTACAATTTTCTCCTTTATATCTAGATTGAAATTCTATCAGATTCATTAATTTGTGTGTAGTGTTTATTTCTATTGTAGTTTTGAAAATTGAATATGGGGAAAAAATGATGAATTTAGAAAAATTCCTATTGCTTTGTAATACACGGTGTCTTCTCTTCTTGATTATTTTGTTAATATTATAAAACATCGTTAATCGAATCAAAAAAAAATAAATTCTTATCGGTGGTGTTATATACTTTTGAAGATTTTACGATACAAAAATTTTCTAAATTATTTTAGGATTTTGATATATTCGAATCAAAAAAGATATCTTTGGTATCATTATAATCTATGGCCTATACTTGAATCTTTCGAAATGATAAATCTTTACAGATTTGTGTGAATGATATATTTTCCTTAAAAACTCTTCTTTATACAGTTTCTATTAAGGCAACACGTGGAAGTTATGTCGTCTATAGGTTTATTATACTAATGTAAAATACGCGAAGTGAAAAATCTCTCATAGATGATAATTGCTTTGCAACAAAAATCGATCGTAAATGGATGAATTGTCCTGCTTATTTCTAAATTTCGAACAGATATTGAAATTTTTTAATTTGTTTTGCTGCTACTCAATATCTTTTATTATTATTAATAGTTTGCGTTCTATTAAAAGATTGTTCAGCACATAAATTATATTCACAACAGAGATCGTAACACAGTATTATATATCTCGATGAACTAAGAAGCATTGATGTTGGTAATTAGTGAAAAGCGAGAACTTGGTTAGTTTATTCGTTCGTGTTGATCATATGATAACTGTGAAGAATAAATACGTCACTAGTCGTCACCCTTGCTATCTCTGGTGTAATTGTTGATCGGGGTAAAAATTAGAAATTGTATCATTTAGAATTTCGAAACGTGTATTGCAATCTCCTTCAAGGCTTTCAAATGTTCTAGAATCGTCTAGGTCCTAATAGTAACGTCATGCAATGTCTTTTCTTTTTTGGTGAGAAATTTATCGAAGACTCTTGTGACACTTGTTAGCTTCGGTTGATATGGAAGCGTACGAAATAACGTATGACTTGATAACTAGGATCTAGGAAAAACAACGCCACCCTAATCTCAACTAAAACTTATCCTCATTTTTTTTCCTTTCGAATTGTAATGCCAGCTATCAACAATAGTATATAGTTAACAGGAGAAACTGGTATTGAGACAATCAGTTTTATTCTTTCTAAAGCCATACATGACATCTGTTTTTGACTTTTTATGAACACAAAATTTAGATAACCATGTAAATTATGAAAACAACCCATTAATACAATAGATAAACTAAGTAAAGTACTAGGTATAAAGATTTTCGAACTTTAAATTTTATCCTATTCAAGCATTACGGAGTATTTCAATTTCAAAAAGATATGAGATATGAATGATAGATGTAATCTACTGTATAGTTAGAAAATCAATGAACTTTCCTATAACATCAATATTCTAGACATACAAGTAGTTAGCCATACGTGGTTTTCAGTATTTGAAAAAACCAATGAAACAGTGATCAATACTGACTATCGCTAGATTATTTGATTTCTAAATCGATTCATAAATTTTTTGTCCTCGTTTAGATGCATCAGAAAATTATAGATCGATACGCAAGTTTTTTCCCAGTGAATTGTGGCACAAAAATGTCGATAGGCATTTTCAATTGATTTATAATAGGTTTATGAGAAAATCCATCAGAATTGACATTGCCAACGATTATCATGCATAGCTTTAGTCTTTCTACGAACCATTTTAAACTACCTTCGTTAATTAAATATGTTGCTCAAATGATATGAAAGTCATTTTGTGAGAGTCTGATTATAGAAAACAATAGACAAATAATAAATGCATACTTAAACATCAGATATTTGAATTCTGTTTGATTAAATATAATCAATTGTACTATTCGAGGAAAACGCCTTTCTGAAAAAAATATTGAGATCGATTGATATTTACTTTGGTGAATTACTTTATGTATTAATAAAGCCTCTTATCCCGATAAAACATTCCCGATGTTCTATTAATATGTCTTATTTACTTATGGAATTTTTAATTACGAAAACTTTTCAAAATGAAAAGACCAAAGTGGATTTGAGAATGTACAAACTTAAATGCCGATTTAGCGAGATCTTATTTAACGAAGAAGAATCTTTTAGTGTATCTAGTAAATTTTTAATTGAATCATATCCTTTTTCATAAAGATCCTTTTAGACAGCATGAAAGTTAAAACATAGGACTCCTTTCGGTTTGATTTCACACGTATGATAGAATGAGCTTCTTCCCAATGCTGCTGCTTCAGACAGCCAAAATTTATGAAATTACCAAGGAGCATTGATTTTATGCATTTAATGATAAAAACTTTTCTCATATTTATTCATCGAACGCAATGGGTATCTGTAAAATAATGACTTCTTGCCTGTGTACTATGATGGATTTCTTATATAAATGAATAGTGACCATTGTCCGATATGAGTCACGTTCGTATGACTAGAGGTCCGCGGTTCCAAACATTACGCAGAACAAAACTGAGAACTAGCACCACTGTTCGTGTACTGGTCATCATTCATTCAAAAACATCGGTTCCAGACGGTTACAAAAATACGTATTACATGCAACCGTGGATCCACTGTTATCGACAGCTGGATACGAGTTGCGGTATATACGCTATTTTTCATGCTTTTGGACGCTGCTGAATAGAAAATTCATGTTCTCATATCAAGGCCAACATAGCGTTGCACGCGATATGCATTGTGAATCATTTCTTTTTAATTGTCTGCTGAGAAACGTAGACGCCAGTAGTCGTATTAAAGAAACGGTTATGTGGTTTCTTTAGCAGTTCTTTGGTGAATTTTTCTACGATTCCGGTTCTGAGAGACTTTAAAAGACAGGCACATTTTATGGAGCAGCAGACCTCTACTTTTGACCCAATGCGAAGTCAAATAAATTTCTCGTCATTCGAACACTGATAGGGACAAACAAAACTAGAACGTCCCAGTCGTTTTGTTTTTGTTAAGAAGATAAACACAAAATCGATAGGATTTCGAATTAAATCTGTATTTGAGAAAGTTTTATAATAGAATAAATCGATTGATTGTGAGAATTATCAATTCTAGTTATTTAGTGCTCGGCTATTGTTATGAAATATGAATATTATTGAAGACTAATCTTATTATAATCACTTGTTAGTCGATATTTTAATATTTCTTGTAAGTTAAAACTATTGATTACATCTATATTCATTAATGAACTACATTCATTTATTTCTCCTAATTCATGCAGCAAAATTTTTTTGTCTGATCTCTTAGGCGAGGACATATACATTTTGTGGTCTCTTAAGCTACTCTTCCCCCAGGTATTGCAGCTTTGTTTACTTTGTTCTTTCGTTCGACTTTCTTATTTATCAATGAATCAACCAAATAGAGCAAGAAAAACACACAATATTTTTGTTAACGCCAGTGACCCCATAGACAAAAAAGTAGGTATAAACTAGCTTCATACAATCATTTCGTGCTGACATAAAATAGAAGATGTTATATTGATTAACATCGTTACGAAAATTTTATTCGTGGCTACAATTTAAAAATTGCATTTTTAATAAATCGAAATTAGAAAACAAAAATATCAATTTTTCTCACAATTTCAAGATTATCGTTGATGATAGAGCAAAAGCTAAAGTTCTCTAACAAGTTCAATTGTTTTTGAAGTAAAAATTCAATAAACTAGTATCAAGCAAAACCCCGAGACGATTTCATAAATGATGGGTTTTCTGAAACGAAAAAAAACTAGAAATACGTCCATTCCATCAAGCATGAAAAATATGAATGGATATGGTTTCTCTTTAAACTTAATCTTATGCATTAACTTTAACTTACATGTTATCGACACTATGATGAATAATTTCGTTCTTGTAATAAAACGCTTTTGCCAGCAATAGCTGTCGATTGCACACAGGTAGTGCAAATAAAGAAATAAATAAAGATTCTGAAAGAGAATAATATTATTATATGCATAATGAAAAATTTCACACATTGTTTTGTACCAATTATACATGTGCATTTACTCAAGTAAATTAATGTACCATATAGAACTATGCGCATATAAGGCGCGATGGGATGTAAATGGGTGTTGTAATTGCTCCATTCATCTTAGCAATGCATCAAAATAAAGTTTCGATAAAAAGTAGACACGTTTATTTTTTCGCTGTTTCTCTTGGTTTCTTTCGTCGTTGTTTTCAGCGAACAAGTTTACTATGCACAGTAGCATATTCATCCAACGGTATGATTATAATAGCACATGCCAGCGGGTTCCTTTTTTCTCCTCTTTCTTTGTTTTCATTGGTGAGAGAGAAGAAAGAAAGCATCTCAGTTTGAGTTTTGCATTGTAATTGCAAAATTGTAGCTGATGATTGTACAAGTCATGACACATAAATAAATGGTTTCGAGGTTAGAATAAGCGGGGAAATAATTTTGAACAAGACTGAAATTAAAGAAAAATGTATTGCATTGAATTTTGAAGATTGAAAAACTTGTCAGACCGTCAGTAAAATGAATAATTCAAGCGAAAGTCAAACATTGAAGTAAATATTGCTCAATTTAAAACGCCATAAATCTGTAAGCCCAGCACCATATTAGCGATATATAGCTTCACCAATAATACTTTCTCTAAGAAAAATGATAATGAAAGAATTCATATCTCCTGCATTCTTTTTGGCTGTGATTGTGATACGGTAACCCTCTCCCTAGAATAAAAGGTCACGCACAAGAAAAAGTTCAGAAGACATAATAGAAGACCATGGGATCTCCAGACACTTTTTCTGAAATCCAGTGGATTTTCAAATTTTAGCATTAAGAAAAACTGCTTTTCTCGTAGAAATTCTGTTTCTTTTTTGTGAAAATTCAAGGTTTTGTTTAAAAAAAGGATTATTTTCCTACTAAAAAACTGCTTTTCTAGCATGTGATTGCTAAAAGTATCTATCCTAATGCGAGAAAATGTTTTTAAAGCCCTTAATTTTCTCAGTAAATTCTAGTAAAAACATAGCACATAATAGTAGACCATCGTCGTAGAAGCGATATAATTTCTCATAATAGAAGGTCCCGAACTTTTATTTTGGGGAGAGTTTTATCCATATGTCTCGATTGATTTGATATTTGTCACAGTTAAAGTGATTTTTCCCTGAAGATATCAATGAAAGATAACGCTTCAATTAAGAAATAATGGGATGCAATGAGAATGATAACCGATATTAAAACGGATTCCACATTACAATACGAAAGGATTTAGCAAAATGTTGGTAATAATAATGCAAGTCTCCTATCATCAGACATTCTCTCTAGTATCAAAGAATCCATTACCACTCGTGGAATCGTTTCATATTACAAATCAGAAAAATATTCATTAAAACCAGTTTTAAAACCGTGTACATATACTGATGCAATAAGTGTTGAAGACTTTAGCCACCGTCCCATTTGATAATATTCCCTGACAGTTAAGCTAAAATTACGTTGAGTGTGTTTCAGTTTGTTTTACCAGCTACCAGTAAAACAAACCCAAGGAATCCAAAAACATACAATCATATCTACACCCTCGAGATCAAGAAATAAAAAATTTGTAAATAACAAACTGTTCTGTTGGAATTTTGTCCAAGAAAACTGAAAAGGTTTGCACACCCACTTCAATAATTGATTAATGGACTACGTAAACAATGGTATTCACACGATAAATATATATAAATAGTTGCAGAAATAGTAATGATCCTTGATAAAAACATACGAAACGTTGTCAGCTTCAATTCAGAGTAACAATTAACCATCAACCTCGCAAGAATATTCATTTATAAGTCTTTTTTCTTATTTAATAGTTTTTTTTAAATAATAATTTGCAATCAATTTTATTTCTTCTACTTCAACTATATGTAAATTCAGTATAAAATTTTGAATTGATAATCAGAATTTTTGTCACAAGATCTATATTTTAATCCAACACAATGAGTATGCAATCGACGCATAAATACTGTTGATATGTAATTCTTCGAAACGAATTCCTTTCAAAAATGCCAGTGGTCCATGAATAACTTGAAAGTTAAGAAGACATATGATAATAGTGATCAGTTGATAGATGTTTGCGTGTGCCAGTTCGTACGTCTCATTTACTGAATCACAATGGCATGACTCGATTTTTCAAATAGATACAATGATCTCAAACTCCCTTGAGTATTGCAAGGAACTGAAACTGACATGAGAATTATAACAAAAATATCGATCTATCTATGTAACACCTTATTTGCCTACGTAACCAATTATCCTGGATATACCGATAGACAAATGAATTGAGAAGGATTGGTTTCCCTAATAAGCTAGCTGTCTAAATATATATAAGTAGATGGCTACGGATCTTTTTGAGTAGTTTTGTGAGCATCTATCTGTGAACTGGTCGTGCTGCTTCCCATTCTTTAACATATTTGCCGACTTTCACTGATATTAATACTGTAATATGTCACGGATTCTGTTTCATGAAAAAGTTAGCGATTTGAAAGAAGCAGAATGTCGAAACAATGTATCCTTCAATAAAACTGGTAGTATTCATCGATAAAGATGCAATGTTGTATCTTGACGATTCGGCAGAGCTGATAAGTGCATTTCTGTTGAAATTTTTTTGAGAAAACAACTGTCAATAATGATGTATAAAATATAGAAAGAGCATCGAAAAAAATAATAATGGTTAAAATGAACATAATATTTATGATAATAATGAAATATTTTCATCGCATACTCTAGGTTTTGATCAAATAACGAAGATCTAGACATTATTATTAGTTTCCGATATATCAGCAGAATGCTGAAAAGATGTTGATGAAATTGAATTCATTGTAATTATGTTACAACTAGAAGCAACGAAAGATGAAACACTATCAATAGAATTTGGAACGGTTTTTTTTGTATCAGAGACTTAAATTAATATATATTTCTTTTGAGAATATCCTTAAACGAAAGTTGGAGGCAGATTAGGAGGTTCTCATTTTATAGATATATAGAAGTATGAGATAATGAATAGATTCTGAAAAGATTCCTCCTAAATTAAGTTAGAAAATGAAAATTGGCATTTAAAATGATAAATTTCACGGGAAGCTCTTATTTTATAACGTAAGAATAAAGAAGCAATGAGTTTGCATTTATAAATCAGTTAAACAAGAGACATGCCTATTACGAACAATGTTATAAAACCAAGACATGATTTTGTGTTAGTTTGAAAAACGGGCTTCTGTTTGATATTGGAATGTATACATATTTTTAATGCTAACTGTTTTCTTATTTTAAACTATTAAGATGACAAACGGTGATCATCAAGATGGCAATTTTAAAGAAGAATAATTATCGTTGAATCTGGCTGATATTGCATCGAAAGTTTCAATTCAAACCGACATAATGAAACAATAAAGTTAAGATTTTGTCATTTCATGCAAGATTGTGTATAAAAAAAGAATAGCGTCTGCTATACCTTATTTCAGTGTTGAGTGTGTGACGAAATAGAGTTATCTAGCAATTATGTGTGTTGTGTGAGTGTAAACGAAGTAGTCAAATCTATTCCCACACCCTCTCGATCAACGATGCAGCATGCATTCTCCTAATAGCAGTGCTCGATGTAGACTCTGCTGGGGAAACTAAAACTTTCCAGGTACTTTTTTGAAAGATATCTTAAATTTTAAAAGAAATATTTTATATAAGTGTAAACGGTGCTCTAACAGATAAACGCTTCGTCCATGTTCATTTGTATTGTATGAAAACTGGGTTAGTTTTTATTTCTTCACTGTAGCTATCGAACATAGTTTTTCTTCGATTCATCTATGTAGACACGATAGATATGCATATTTTGCCCGGATACATAAAAATTACATGCGTATAATGCTTTGAATTGCTAATAGATGTATCGATCACAATTTGTACTAATTACAACAATCCTCATCGATGAACAAAAACCTGCAAAATGTTGTTCCATTCAAGTAGAGAAGCGAATGAATCGGCATATAATTTCCTTTTTACTTAAGAATCTCTATATTCGTTTAATGTTTCAATATGCCGTCTGCAATCAACTTGAACATAATCATATACTGTATTTCAGTACAAATTAACTTGTTCTTGTTATATATAAATTTAAAAAAATATTGAAGCATCTTTTTAAACCTGATTATATGTTTTCAACGAATAAGGAAGTCAAATATGTGTATAAACAATTATTTGGTACATGCAATAATGTTAATTTAATGTGATAGAAAATAATCATATTGAACTTTTTCAAAACATAGAAAAACGTTTTAGCCCATATACGTACATGTGAACAATTGATACTAGTCTAACAGAAGTTGCAGAAAGAAAAAAAAATGTGAATTTGATTTTATTTTACACTTAAAACATAAGCTATTCAAAGACTCATTTTTTAATTCGTTTAACTTTAAAGACATAAGTCATTCGACAATATTCAATGATAACTTTATTTAAATTTGGATTACACGTATAAAAATGACATTATATTTCAATAATTTGAAGACTTCCAAGATATTCTGGTTCACCGATCCAAAAAGAAAAGGAAGCATATGTGTGTGTACGAATTGCAATAGTCAACTGTGAATATCTATTAGCTGTATGTCGAGATTTGTTAGAATAGGCAAATAGTCGGCGTGCATACATGCAACCATCGTTATCTCGCCTTCGAATGATGTTGTTAGAGATTGATGTGTCGTTGACTTTGAATATGTGAGACTAGTCATATATTTTATTGGATACTTAAATTCAATCCATCGATTTTTTGGAAACGTGGTTTAGATTTATTTTGTTTTAAAATTCAATTTGAAACGAAATGTTTCATTGATTACTCGTGAATGATTTACAATTTTATGAATGATTAATTCATGACATGAATGAAGAACCTATTCAACGATCACATGTTGCAGAAGAGAATGTAGAAAAATAAGTGATCTCTAGACATTTACAATGATACGCAGTTACTTTATACATGTTTATTAAAAAATCTAGAAGCTTTACAACTGTAAAGCAAAGAATTTAAATCGGGTATAAAAATAGAAACAACCACAGTCAATAACTAGGAAAAACTTTTTTTAAATATTTAAATTTGAGGGAAAATGTCGATTCACAAATGCATTTTCAGATCGACACCACTGTTAAGTTTAGGCTACTGTACTAATATTCTACACTTTATTAATAACCTTTGCTTGAACACAAACGTGTAGATTATATTTTCCCTAGACTGAAAGGATAGGGTCTGGAAACGGGAATTCACCTGTGTCTGTCTGTCCGTCTGTCTGTCTGTCTGTCTGTCTGTCTGTCTGTAACAAGCACAAATCACATGGCACAAATGACCATTTCTATGGCAGAAATGACCATTCACATGGCACAAATGACCGTTTTTATGGCACAAATGACCATTTCTGTGGCTCAAATGACCATTTCTGTGACACAAATGGCCATTCCTGTGGCACAAATGACCATTTCTGTGGCAGAAATGACCATTCCCGTGGCACAAATGACCATTTTTATGGCACAAACGACCACGTTAATTGCACAAATGGCCATTTTTACGGTGCTTTCGGTGTTTGAATTGATGAAAGGGAAACGGCAAATAATTCCTTCCCAGTGATGGAACCAAGCAGGATGTGTCTCCTATGGAATTTTGAGGCTACCATCGTTAAGTTTCTGGTTCTGACGAGTTGGTAGTAAGGTGAGAACTAACCAGCCTCTTCCCCACTAGGGATGCAACGAGTCTGAACTTTTGTGTAGGGTTCGGAGACCGAATCCTATTCAAAAGTTCGGGGTTGTTGCCCTCCTGCTTCCGACCTGTGAAAGCCTTCGAGCCCCCTGACATGATTTTTCAAACATGGTTCTGATCTACCCGAGAACTTGAGGTCCCTGTCCCCATTCCAATGCCCAAATTTGGCTGCTGCCGCTCTTCGTGTTTCTCTTTGCCTTTGTGTTGTTTCTGATTCATTTTCGTAGGAAAATGTTCATTGTTCGCTTGTTCCTTGTCTCGTTTCTGCTTATTTGACTCCCCCCGTGTCTCCTATGAACTAATGCTCTCATTTCTTTGAAACTTCAGGATCAGATTCTGACACAAACAACTAATTTTCGCTCCAGTTGAGGTAGTTCAAGTCGTAACACCTATCAGTCTAGGGCCCAGTGAATCGACTTTTGACGTCGATGAACGTTACTTGTTATTTTGATCTTTTGAATTGAGATAAATGTCTCTTTACGTACCTAACAACACTTGTGCAAGGTCGAAACTGGTCTTGGTATGCTCTCTCTCTTCTTCATTGATAGATATCTAATATCTTACAACTTCAAGTTAGATTTCTTTATAGATATATAATAATTCTTCAGAATAGTTTAAAACAAATACGACTACCGTAAGAGTCAAAGCCAACTGATGATTATCTGTCTTTTTGAAGTACGAAGACCGGATTTTGATATTTGAGAATTATAACAATATAGAAATCCTTATTCATCGCGTTTACATCTCTGATACAATAACATTCAACAAAGTGATCCATTACTTTTCAAGAGGCTGTTAGTAATATTACATACGATACCATGCAACGAATTGATTGACATATGAAAAAAAGATTAGCAAAAAAAAGAAATCATAGGTTAATACTATTAATTAAAAAAATTATAACTCGTTTGCACTCGCTAAGATAGAGTAAATTATTGAAAATGTCGATGTTCAACGATAAGCTTGATCGGAACTACAGTTCGCATGATAGCTTCGAACGAAAGTTGCAGTTCATCGATAGTTTGTGTGGCACGAAAAGAATAACGTCGAAGCAGTGTTGACAAAATCACCTTTTCTTCGAGTATAGCAAAACGTTGTCCTGAAAGAGAAGAACAAGTGACGATTTATACCGGTCATTATTGAAAATTGAGCAATAGAAACTAGCCAATGCAATTGCGTGATCCAGCTGAGAATGGAATAAATGCATACGGTGAACGTTCCTCACTTGTCATTGAACTGTTACAAAAACGATCAGGATCAAATTTTTCCGGTTGAGGAAAAAGATTTGAATCGTGATGGACACTATAAATGAAAATATATAGCGTAGTACCCTTTCGAATCATTTGACCATCTGTGACAAGAGAAACAAGGACATTCAAATTAGTTTTCATCTTATACATATTAAGCATTTGATCTTCAACATAAAAAAACGACTCTTCACACTTACTGCACATAAAATCTTCTTGTGCTTCTCGCATAACGAATGGAACCGGGGGTAGAACACGCATGGATTCCTGTGCTCATATGAATTGTATCATCGAATGTATACACAAGTTTCTGGTTCACTCACTTTGATAACAGCATCAAGATAGATCATTTGTTGTGTATCTTCCACTGTGCATGGTCTCTCTTTATCATCTGTATAGTAATAACTCATATTATCTTTGATTACTAAATGGGATAAAGCGTAAATTACTAGAAAAGATATTATCCATTTCGGCATGAAGTTTTGCTTGAACATTTGAGTGACATCCAATTAAATAACAGGCATAATTGACAGCAGCTGCCGTTGTATCATGTCCCTGGTTGAATTTATGATTGAGATATGGGAAAAGAGAAGAGCGAAACATACTTCGAACATGAAAGTGTCGACTTCTTCTTGAATATCGTCTATGGAGAGCTGTTCAGAATCCATTAGAGCAAGAAGACTATCAAGAAAGACGAGCCGACGTGCTTTTTTCTTCTGATTATTATTCGTTGTATTGTCAGGATTAAAAGTAGCGAGACGATTTTCAATAATCTATTTGTCAAAATAAAGTATCCGACGACTAAAGGAGAAAAGAAAAAGAAAGGAATACCTTGCGAGAGACGCCATGGAGAGTTTTGAGTTGTTTACTTTGTTCATGACCCAATGACAAGTGACCGAATATGAATGTGGGCCACATCCACGGAGATCGTAGTCGACGATTTATTATATATCCCATGCTAATCAATAATTATTAGTAAGATGTCAACAAAAATAAGCTATCATTAATTGAAGGCAAAGCGTTTACGTTAAAAGTTGTTTCTTCGTCAGAAAATATATCTCTCAAGGAAATGACTCATTTTTTTCTATGACACACGTCTTCTTGAAATGCATATCTCTTCGTTATGCATGATGAATATTTGTTTTTCATCGATTCTTTTTTCTTTTATAACATCTGATAGATCACTAATGTAATATTCATTATCTCTAAGCCTTTTTATCCTCTTCAAATAGTTTTTCAATCGTATCAAAACGCTAGATGTAGATAAATAAACTACGTAGAAGTAGCATTATGATCTCGTAACTTTATTTTACCGTCCAGTTGCTTCGACAAATTCATTCTTTGCACTGCTCGATTGAGCATTAACATTTTCTCCCATGGCTGTCTCTAGCATTTCAATCAGAGAAGATATAAAGGTTATATCTTTTCAATAGAACTCACCAGCAATTATATCAAGTGTACATGTTGATATGTATGGATAGAGATCGTATGCATTCTCTTCTTCTCCAGTTTGAATGAGTTCCGCAACACGTTGAGCAAAAATGCCCGATTGTTCATTGAATATTAGTATAAAATTGTGTAGTAGTTCAGTGTCATGAAACGATGGTGTGATAATACGACGGCGAGTACGCCATTTGGCATTGTTACTATGAAGTAAAAACATATTAATTGTGGGATGAAATGAAAATTGTTATGTATGCCTGGTTAGTAGACCTGTCTTAAGCCAAGGCTCAAAAAAGGTGTAGTCGAATGACTTGACCAAATGTTTGCTGCTGCTGATAAACGTCTGAAATAGAGAGATAGAATGGTAACAAAGAAATGCAATGGCATATTCTTACAGCAAGACTTTGTCCTGTGCACGCAAAGACCATCGGCCACAGTGAGTACCAGAGACAGAACAAACCTATGTTTTTTTGTTGACACTCTTTGGCCATTTGCATGAGAAGCTGAGTGAAAACATGTTGTCTCTTATCGAATTGATTGATATTGCCAATAAATGGGATACGTGAAATTGGGAGAGATGGAATATTACAATAGTCTCGTCGCAATTTAGTATATTTTATCCAAACTGGCACCATATAATAGAAAATCAAAAGAAAAACGATAGCTAATACTATCGACAAAGACAATAAAAGCATGGTAATAACCCGTTTGTTGTGAGTAACGAATAATACACCAGTGTGTAGATGAAAATATTCAGCAGTGAATGAAAACGAAAGATAAGAGAAAGAAAGGTAATAATATAGGTCGCCAAAAAACATAACCAAATCAAACTATACTAAATCACTTTTTTTACCTGCTCGTCTCTGCACAATAGTCACATGGTTTAGTTGTTACTGTTATCAAGCGAAAACTATTGGATGTAGGTGTCTTACGCTGGTATTTTGCTCGCCATAGAAAGAGTAATTCATATCTAATATGTCGACGGTTGTAAATAAAATAAAGACATTCCAATTGAGAATTGTTGAATATTTGTCTGGTATAAAATATTCTTAGGATAACTTTAATCAACTGAATCAATATCAATGAAGTTTTCTTATAAGAATAGGAATAAATTTAACTTAACTTTATCATATTCGTAGTTTATACTCATATATAAATGCATGCACTATGATGATATGATAGAGACTTTTGTGTTTGTTTTCGAATTGATAGAAAACCATTGAATCACCATGTATGCTGGAACTCACATTAAACAAGTGATGCTTCTTTGAGATCGACAATATTTCAATAGCTTCAGAAAACTCATTTTTTTTGTCCTTAAAGCTTTACTGTTGACTAGATAGAGAGAAAAAGTATCCCATTGAATGATTTTTGGAACAAAATCAAAATCTTCCGAAAGATTTCTTAAAAACCTAAAGATACCTTGAACATGATTACTAACGGACGAAGAACTTTTAAAATGGTTTCATCCGATAAACGAAACCCATTGTAAGTTCTTGACGGTGTGGGTGTCGATGGTCAGTGGCAACAATCATCACATTGATAAGTGATAGTTGCAGTACGGGCTTGGTAACAATTTCATACACAAAAGCTGTAAGTTTTCTTTAATTTGACTGTTGTAACAATCGAGAAGCAGTTGTTACATTATTTGTTATATCAATACGTCTCATTCCAGTCTTTTATATTTCCTTTTGTACAATTTATCTAAAATATCTGTGGTGCTAACTGATGGAGAGTACAAATGTGGGTCCTCCAACTAATTGTCTCGATACCCACATTAACATTCACATTCAAGATAATATATTGAAAGTGTGGGTGAGGGTATTTCTCATTAACTTCACCACACCCTCACTCAGAGCAACACTCGAATGCCTCACCCATACCCAAGTGCATTGTTACGGTGTCCGTATACGGGCCGTTTACAGTCGTGTAAGGCTCGATTACGGCAACTTCACGGTCGTAAACGGCCAAATACGGGCCGTTTAAGTGCCGTATTTACGTCGAAAACCTGGTCCATGTTTTACGACCGTATTTATGCCGTACTGTAAACGGTGTATTTACGGCTAAATTACGATAACCGTGAAGCACCGTATTTTTAGCGTTCATTGCCGTATATTTGTCGTTTTTCCGACGTAAATGTTCCAATCGATCGTCAAAATTACCCCACCCTCTAGCGTGTTTCCGCCATACCCATATTTAAATTATTACTATTTTGATGCAGTTTATTTATAAGTAACTTATTTATTCAGAATTCTTCAATAAAAATTAACAATAAAATACAAATTAAGCAGAAATGAAATGAAAAAAAAACGTTAAAAAATAAATTACAAATAAAATCTAGAATAAAAAAAATTTTTAAATAATCTAGAATAAAATAAAATACACAATAAAATCGAGCATAGGAAAAAATAAGATATAAATAAAATCGAGTATNTAGAAGATATGAAATATATTTAAAGTCTAGAATCAAATAAAATATAAATCAAATAGAGGATAGAATAAAAAAAATAAAAGAATAAAATTCAGAATAAAACAAAAATAAAAATAAATATACTCTATGATAAATACAATAAAATTAAAATTAAATATATGAATTGAGTTCATATGTTTGAAAAACTTTAAAGTAAAAGTAAAATGACTCACTGATCGTATAACCAATCAGAAGATATGAGGTCGCTTTAAGTTGCAGGGTAAATAAAAATGCAACGAGTGAAAAATAAAAACGAGTGAAATAAATAAAATTAAAATTAAAATAATTAAAACTGAAACAAAATTAAATAATAAGGTGAAACTAGTGATGAAAACAATTAAATTTAAAAATATTTTTAAAATAGGAAGCAAACAAATAATTTCATATTTCGTGCACTGAATGTGCATATTTCCTTTCTCGGTGTGGTTTTTGCTGTCATTCTTTCGAAAACCCCACCTCTACATGCGATCCATTTTAACCACATATGAGCTCAAGATATGACTGAAATACAGTATTGATCCGGTGGCCGGATGCTAGACGGTTACGTTACGGCATCATAACGGTCTTTATACGGTGGCCGTATAATGCACGTTTACGGAGCACCGTAACCGAACACCGTATATGGCGCCGTGTTATACCGTAATCTAGCCGTAATACGGGGCGTCGTATACTGCCACCGCATCCAGGCCTAAAACTACCGTATTTTAGCCGAATACGGTCGTATACGTACCGTATTGTTCCACCTGGGTAGACGCACTCTACACTGACAATATTCTCGTTTGAGCAGCACCCCTCCGCATGCAAAGTTCGAAATCAGTGTCAGAACGCTTCAAAATCCGATAACATTTTCGTGTTTCTTGAAGTGCGTACCTGAAGTTCCAAAACGACTTCGCGGTTCTTCTTTCTGAAAAAGTGGACTTTGATAAAAATATTTGAGCTATCCCTAGAAAGCAAAACTCGATTTTTTAAGGTACACAATTTTAGTTCACCAGGTAGTTGAGGATGGAAAATTGCATGTATTCGGGAATGCTTTCGGTAAACGGACCCATCATAACGGAGTAATGGTCTTCACAAGTTGTGTATCTTCGTATACTACATGTGAGTGTAGAATTATTAAAATTTGTTTAAAAGAAAGCTTTCTAACTGATGGTACCATTGCTCAATAGAGTAAATCAAGTTGTTTATATTCTGTAATTTTTTCTATGATTGAAAGAGTACTGACAGGAAAACGCTGATTTTCCCGTTAAAGTGCATATTCAGTGCTAAGATGTGTTATTTAAGATGTCACCTGAGTTTTCGAAACTTTAGGCCTTTATAATTTGAAAAATGTTATTGCAGAAAGATGCTCCTTTGAATTCTGCATATACTGAGGTGGACAGAATTTTCATTTTGAGAAAGTTACGGAAATATTCAAATTTCTTCGCCATCTATAGAGATATGCTACGAATTCAAGTTGTATTTGACAAAATTGACTATCAGAATTTTATTTACCAGCTAAATGCATAGGATATTCGGAATTGGCATAAAAAACTGAGTCGAATAACATATATATTACTGAAAATATTTTGCATCCCGATAACATCCGGATGAGGGCCACAAGTAAAAACAGTTAAAAAGAGCTGAGAGTTCAGGTCACTTTTTGCAATAGAAAATATTTTTCATTAAACCATGTTACTCGACTCGGTCGTAAATAAATTCTGGTAGTCAAACTTCACTCAACGAAATGAAAGAGTACCGCCAATTTTATTGTACATTGATGACATCAGGCAATCAGACGAATGGAGTATAGATGACGTGATATCAAACATTATGTAAAGTATCATCGGTTATTTGATTAACTTTCACGGGTAGTTTGAAATAATACTCTATTTGCCTGAATTTATTTCATTTTATGTTTTATTGTTGCTTTGGAAATGTTTCACCAGATTACTTCAAAGTTTTCTCAAAACAGGAGTTTGACGAAGTATTTGCAATAAGTTTCTATATAATCAAAGGATGTCCCCAGATGTTTTTTTTTGAAAGCTGACGCATTCAACCAGTGCCTCTCGCAGCTGTTTTTTTCAAAAAGATGTTAGATGATGAAAAAAATGCTTCACTTCTAACTAAACTTTGTTGTTTTACGCATTTTTAGAAGTATTTCAACTGCATCTAGTCCTACCAATAGAAAAAGGAAGAAATTCGAAAAAAAGAGCTACGGTGGGGCTCTATAGTCACAAGTGTTGTGTGCAAAATAAAAAAATGAATAGAAGTTTGAAACGACTTTTGACAGAATTTCGTTGTAACTGCGGCAACCCCTGAAATACGGTTTATGCACTTATTGAAATTATCAAAACTCCTGTCAACAAAGGGATAGGAAGATGAAATTGTTTTTATATGCATCGTTGACTGACACTAACATTCTTACGAAATGTCAACATCATATTATGTTCCATTATGGAAATACATTGTCGATAAGCCGGAGGGGGGGGCGGGGTTTTAGGATGAAATGTAATAGAAACTGTACTATTGAAATAAAGAATTAACAATCTCACTGTATGTTCTATCGGTTAAACACACTTCCTCATAGTAGAAAATGCTCAATCCTCTAGTTGTGTCCAATGTGTGCTGAACCACAGTGAGCAATATTCGTCATCATCATCCTCATGTCTCTTAGGCTTAGCACCCGTTGGGGCCAACTATTTACGGGATCATATTTGTTCATGCCAGCCGATCTTGCCCAAGGTAGAACAGGTCATGCCCACTGCGCTGACATCATTCTGTTATGCCATCTAGCCATTCTCTGCATGGACACCCCTTCGAGATTTTCCATTGATTTTACCAACTATTAGATGTTTCCTTAATCTTCCATCATCAATTCTACAGATGTGACCAAATAACATTAGTTTCCTCTTGTTGATGATTTCTATTACGGTCGCTTTCTTTGATATCTTTTTTCTGATATCTTCGTTTCGTACCATAGCTTGTCAATTAATTCTTAGAATCCATCGGTAACATTTCATTTCGAATACCAATAGTTTTTTCCTATATGCTTCTTTTAGGGTCCATGTCTCTGAGGCGTATAATACGACACTGAACACACATATGGTTAGGGTTCGAAGTTTATTTTCGAGCGTCAGTTTCTTGCTAACCCATTTGTGTCGCCAAGAAGACATTGCTCCGGTCGCTTTCCCTATCCTCTTTGATATTTCCTCCGAACAGTTATTATCCCATATCATAAGATTGCCTAGATATTCAAAATTTGCCACGTTTGCTATGGTGTTTCCTGCTATTTGAATGCTATTATTGATATTCCGGTCTCAAAATACCATGGTTTTGGTTTTATTTATATTTAAGATTAGTTCAACTTGTTCGGCAGCTGTTTTAGTTAACTCTATTTCACGTTAAAGTGAGCTAAAGTTTTCATCGATAAGGTCAATATCGTTTGCGAATCTCAGGTTATTTATTAATATTCCGCTAATATTGATTCCACAGGTGTTCTGTCTCACCTGATCATTACTCGCTCGAGATATGCAATGAAAAGTAATGGCGCCAGAGGATGGCCTTGTCTAGTTCCGACATCTGTTCGAAAACACTCTCCGTTATCTTTGCCAATGCAAACAGCTGACTGTGACTTTTCGTAGATCTTTTGTAGCAGGGTGACCATCTTTGTGTCGACACCATAGGAGTTTAGTATAGCCCAAATCATTCTATGCTGGATCGTATCGCTGGGTGGCAGAATTCTCACAAGCAGAATTCAAGAATTCTGTATCATACACTATTATCTATAGCTACATCTGTTCCCCAAGCAGAATTATGTATCCTATTATGTCCCTTCATCCACACTAGCCCTTGTGAATAAAACAGAATTCTGGTTAGAATTTTGTTTGTGCAGTTTTGTAAAGATGATCTCGAAATCTTGTGATGAGTAAGTAAGATTTCAAGAGCATCGTTGGATCAGTGAGGAAGATGTATAGTTAGTGAACGTGAATAACGATAGTATGAAACAGAATTCTGCTGGGAGATAAGAATTCTGGTAGTGATATATACATATAGAAGCATACTAAGCTTATTTACAGAACGAACAAAATTCTGAAAATGATATATCCGTATATATATAGATACATGTATACGTATATATATATATACATATATATGTAAGCGCACTATGCTTATTTAAAGAACGAGCAGAATTCTTGAATTCTGCTTGTGATGAATTCTGCCACTGCTGATAATTTAACCGTTAATATTAGATTTACGGTACTCCTGTCTTTCCTGAACCTGGTCTGTTCTTTTGAGAGATACGGATCAAGATGATTTTTTAATCTATTTAGCAGTACTATTAGGAGTACTTTTCCTTTACGATTAAAAAAAAAGATCGTTCGGTAGTTTGAGCAATTACCGAGGTCATCTTTCTTTGATATAAGTACTAATAAAGATTTGCCCTATTCTTCTGTAATCGTACCTTCATTCCATGCTTGGCTACAGAGTTTGTGAATTTGCCGTGATAGCGGTTCACCCCCAGCTTGTTGCATATCCATTGTTATGCCGTCTGATCCTGGACTTCTATTTCTTTTCAATGAATCTATTGCTGCTTGTACCTCTGAGTACAAGATATTCTGATGATCTTCGTTTCCGGGAGGTGCAATGTCTTCACGTTCTTTTACCATCCCGTCTCCGTCTCCAAGATCTTTATACAGACTGCTGCAATACTGTGTCCACCTTCGTTTGATATCGTCTTTTGTCTTTAACATTGTTCCCTCTTGATTTCGTATGACATTTAATCCAGGTAAAAATTCTTTTCTTAACATTTTTATGAGGCCATATGCTTCTCTTGTATTTCCAATATTTAGACCTTTTCCAGCTTGCGCGCATTGATCTTGCATCCAATGTTCTTTTTCCTGTCTTTCTGATCTCTTAACTTTCCTACATAGGCTTTTATATTGTTGTGTGTATTCTAAGGAAACCTTTCTTAGTTGTTTCAGTCTGCGTTTTTCGTCAGCTAATTTAACTGCCTCTTCACATATCCATGGTCTTTTGGTTGTTCTTTTTGCAGGTACAGTTGCCTCTACTGTAATTTTCATTACCTGTTCTATTTTTTTGACATGTTCTTCCAGGCAGCATGTTGGTTCTATAACTTTAATCTGTTCCATTAGAGCAGCACTGTATGATTTCTTTATCTTCTCATCTCTCAGTTACTTCACATCAACTCTGCAGCTTTTCAGTGGTTGGTTGTGTGGTTTCTTAAGTTTCAAGTTTATATTGCACAACACCAGTGAGTGATCTGAGCTTATGTCTGCACTCGGAAATGTTCGACAGTTGATGACTGAGGTCTTCTATGTTCTCTGGAGGAAAATCAAGTCAATCATATTCTTATGAATACCATCTGGTGATGTCCAAGTCGATTTTCGATATTCTTGATGTTGAAATTTTGTATTAAACACGTAGAGATCCTGCAGTGTCGCAAATTCTAGGAGACGTTCTCCGCGTTAGTTTCTGTCGCCATACCATGTTTACCTATAACGGATTTCCAATCTGAACTATCATTGCCAATTGTGGCGTTCCCATCTCCTGTCAGGATAATTATATCCTTTTTATCTGTCTTTGTTAATGCTTCCTCGTATCGTTATAGAATGCTTCAGTATCTTCTGCTGAAGGTGAAGACGTTGGTGCATATGCGTGTATTAATGAAATTTTAAATGGTGCTGTATCGAATCGAGCCGACATCATTCGGGAGCTGGTTGGATTGTATCCCATTATTGCCTTTTTTAGCTTATTTGCTTAGTAAGAATCCCACGACCCTAATATGTGAGGATTCTTTTCCTGACCAGATGAAATCTCCATTCGGTGTTTCACCTTTTCCTGTCCATCGCACTTCGGAAATAACAATTATGTCGTATTTGAAACTTTTTAGCTCGTTTCTAAGTAATTCTAGCTTTCCAGCAGTAAACAGTGTCTACACTTTCCATGTTCCCACTGTCAGAGTGTTTTGGCAAGTTTTAGTTTTTGCATGTTTTTTTTCGTATATGAATTCTTTCCAGTTGCCAATTTTTCGACTCTACCCTGGTCACTCTGCAGATAACGAGGACCTGATTCTCCCGGGCGCCTTCCAGACCGGTATGGTTTCGTATTGAAGTCGTTCATGGTTGGTTTCTGTCGTCTTGTTCTTTTTACATACGGTGGCATCTGCACGAATTTCGTCTAATGCTACTCCTTTATCTTGAGTTGTAATCGGCACAGAAGCCGCTGGATTGTGATCTCTATGGTAGAGACTGGAAAATAACCTTTCTATATTCCTTTGAGCGCCTGTTCAAAAGTTCGCAGTCATGTTCCAAGTAGACCTTGACAAGATTTATTGAATGATATCAGTGGGTGTTCGACAGCGTGAACCTGTTTGGAAAAGCACTTTTGGCTTTTTTACGTGTCCTGCAGATTCATGCTGACTTACGAATAGGATTCGTGCGCTTGAATTACGACTTCTCGAGTTCAGTATCATGCTATAAACACTATCAATAGATTATTTTGATTTTTCAATCATTGAAGTTGACTAGAACTTTTTATAGACTAGCTCATAAATCCGAACTATGCTTTATCAATTATCCACCAAGGGTGCACTTTTTCAGCAAGAAAATGAGACGTAAGTGAAGGAACTTTTTTATCATGAAATACGGAAGAGTAATCAGATTTCAAACTTTTAGTTTTTATTGAATTATCAGGCCGTTCATTCCGGAGCCTGGATCCAGCCGGAACACGCAGGAAACGGGATATTTTTCGGCTTCTTCCTGCCAGTTCCGGTGTATTTCCGGCCGGAAAAACCACCGGAACATGGAAGCTGTATTCCGGCAGGAATTATCCGTTCCCGGAACCTGGATATTCCCGCGATTTCCTAAAACCGGAAATTTCAAAGAAATACCTCGGATCAGCCAGGAACCTACCGGAACTATGGCAAGTTCCACCAGGATCCAACCGGAAAATACAATAATTCGGTAAAGAAACGTCGGAAAAGAGCCGAAATCCACCGTATTCCGACCAAATTATTTCTACTTTGGAAATCAGGATTCCGCTTGAAAAAAAATTACATCAAATATTAAATTCTCATTTATATCATTCCAGATACCCAAATCATCATTTTACAAAAAAAGACCTTTAAAGGTCTTTTTTGGGATTTTTTTTCTAATTTCTTTAATTTAAGGACAATTTCCATGACCTGGATAGTTTACCATATTTATATGGGTTCGCTGGAAAATTTTAGATGCGTTACTTCAAGTGTTTTTGGTTTCAGTGCATCAATTTGCGTGCGAAATGTTTTTCGATAAAAATTTGAAATGATAGGTCATTTAGAGACTTTATAAGAGCCACTTACTTTGATTGATGACTGAGGAAAGTCTCAAAACGTTGGTGTTTAACATGTGTGCTGTTTTTACACATATCGTTTTCGGGTTGCCAAAATCTAAAAATCTGATTTTTAGGTCTTCCGATTGACAATTCCCATTTTTGTGACAAAAGCGTGCATGAAGAGAAATTTATAATGTTTTACTAGAGGGATTTTGTTCCCAGGGGATCTTCTGATGTTGTTTTAGGCTTGTTAAAAAAGAAGTAAAAGCTGGCTTCGAGATTCCGAGAGTTTGTTTAGTAATTCTGAGTATTTAGCGTTGTTTGGGAAACGCCCGGATGAGTTTTCGTAAGCTTAGCGAAAACGGTAAGATCTGAGCCGTGTTCTCTCCAGATGGGAAAATTGCTTTTTCCGTTATCGGTATCCCGTCCAGAAACGGTCGGATCTGGACCGTATGCGGCCCAGGTTCAGAAACCGTGTTTTCCGTCGACGGACCTCGCGTAGGAAATGGAAACGATATCCGTGGATACGCTCCGGTGCCCAGAATTGGTGGGAAGTTAGCCGGATCCGATTTCTGAAACCCACTTCGGGAATTCGTGGGAATAACACGGGATCCGGCCAGTTCCCGCCGTATGTCTCGGAACTGGGTTTATTCAATATATATATATATATATATATATCCATAATGCTTCTGGGAAATTTTTCAGGCTTCCAATATTGTTTTGCTTTGTTGAAGAACTTGAGTCATCGACTATTATACTGATGTTGATGACCATTCACTCTCGCGCGTGTGAAGTTTGATGATATAGATTGAATAGAAAAGGATTGAGAAGAAGAACTAATATTAGAAGAATATTATTTGTGGCACCATATATAAAAACCAAGCGCCTTGCTTTATTGGTATCTCTTTGTGTGAATAGGTATTTGGCAGTCTTCTCTGTTTCGTTTAAGTTTTTCTCTTTTATTCTCTTCGGCTTTTCTGATATAAGTATCAAATTGCTTTCGGACGGTTGAGACGAGACCATATTGTATTGGTTCACCACTCATGGTGTTCTCAAGCAGCAACAGTTCAATGAGTTTAATATATATGGGTATGAGTTAGGTTTATAAAAAGCCACACACCCATACCCTCAGCTACACAGAGTACACTCTGCCTGTAGTGTGTGCTTGATTGGTTTTTCATTCAATAGATGAACAAGATTTGAGTCATCTCAGAAATATTCGATTCTATTTTAGTCTGTGATAGAGATGGTCTCAGCAGCCGTCAAATATCTGAAAGGAGAAACTTTTCTTGTGTTTGATCCGTTTTCTGGAACAAATACCATTCAAAAAGAAAAATTTCCGATAATACAGAAACTACTAGATTTTTTTTCTACAAAGTAAACAGAGCTGATCATAACAAAAGCAAAGCAATTCACTGGAAATTTCCATAACCACAAGACACAAAGGAAAATTTCAGCGCCACTTTAGTAGTTACTCTCACTTGATAAATATAAATTTCCTATAATCAGAGATCCAGGAACCTTCTTCTTATTCTGTAGTAGTGCATTGATCTGTTCAAAAGATATCTGTATTAAAAATTTCAGTAATTACTCAATAGTGTGTTCTCTCCATACATCACAGAGCATTATTGATTGGCGAATTTTCTAGAAATACAGAAGTCAATGAAAAAGTGTTAATCTGCTTCATGCATCACTTTGGCAAATGCTTCAAGATTTCAGTTATGACTCATAACTTATGAGTCACATTTATTGTTCTTCTGATGTTCTTCTTTTGTTTTCCAATTAGGGAAACTGTCATAGATTCTGAAAATTCCTTTTCCATATATCTAAATACTTTTTAGACAATTCGAAAATTCATAACAAGTATGCCCTATTTGATTTATACGATTATTTTATGTTAAAAATTTCTTCGATATTTTTTCGTCCAAGCTGATAGTCCACTGCCAGTTGTGCCTAAATAATAATACAACATGAATTAAACGAAAATAAATCATCTTATTCTTACATGGAGTTTCATCGAATCAAAGAGAGGAATATGTGGTATGTCACTCTGTTTCACCAGCAGAGGTATTTCTATGAAAATGCAAAACAGATACATGGTGAATATCAATTGATAGCATTGAAATTCTCACCGGTACAACCAAGAACAATACCTTCAACCTTCTGTTCATCGCTCAAGCGTTGAATTACTTTCAAATACGTTTGTTTTGATTCTTCAGTGAATATATTGAATGATAATTCCTTCATGATAATGTCATTCAATTGTAGCATGTCTTCATCGTTCGGAAAAATCACTTCCAACCCATGCTCAATCAAGCGTTCAACAACACGACTATTTTTTTTCATCGCAAAACGGGTACCCAAAAAACCGACCTACATATACCATGAACTAGCACAATTTCTATTCAGATTATTTCGAAATCTACCTTCTGGAATTTTTTCTTTTTTATAGCGTGGGCAACAGCATCACTGATATGTAGAACCACCAAATCTGGATAGCATTCAGCAATCCGCGGCACAGCAATATGGGCTAAGTAGACAAATTAAATAGAAATAAACGAAATCGAGCAACATTACCAGTGTTCGAGCCAATCACGAGAAAATCAATCCCACTATTGACTAGGTGACCAACACCTTCAACAAGATATTCGATAGCTTTGGACCATTCACTTTGTTCGAGTAACTTGACATAGTGGAATATATTCACCGACACAATGTGAATACAACTGCTATGACCTGGCAATGCTTCGTTAACCATACGGTTAAGTTGATTGTAATACTTTAATCATTAGAACGTATGAATAGCAATTACTTATTTCATGACTTACATCAGCTGTCGAAATATACGTCAAGCCACCAAGTAAGCCACATATGCGCTGTTCTTGTACGTTACTTTCCATTTAATGATGAGCAGAGAAAAACTAATGTAACTGAATGAAGAAAAGAAGAACAAGTTGTTATCAATTCTTATCATCACTAAGCGCACAGAAAAAGAGCACACTATTCGTAGATAGCATTTGAGATTTAACTGTGACAGTATGATTTGCGCTCCTTGTTTGCTGTTGATCTCCTTCGCGCATCTGCGTAGTATGGTAAAGATAACCGAAAGGTAAGTGATGACAACGTCAAATACGTGATATCAAGCGAAGTTCACTATCAATATCAGTCCTGTTTGAATGATACACTGAACGAGGATGTTGCAATGTGAGTAGATATGGATGCATTCGAGCAGAATACCGATAGCAACATGCTTTGAAAAATGGATTGATTATTAACTGAAGCGAGTAGAAAATGAGTTACGGTAGTATTTGGTGTGGCAAGAGCAATACAAGTAGGAAACTACATCTTTCGATAAACTGAAGTCAACGCTTCAACAACAAAGCGGAGTGCGATCGAATGAATCCTTTAATTTAATAACACATTGTCAGGAAACTAAAAAACGCTTCAAACATCAACTCATTGAGTTTAGGTTCTTTAGCTGACAGTTGCATGTGAAATAACAAACTGACCGAAATCCTTCTTCTAACAATTGCGCATTTTCATTAGCCTATCTCTATGTTCTAACGACAGGAAATGTTTTGCAACATAGGTCAGTCGATAAAAGATTTTGTTCTCCATTTACACAAAAGATCCAAACAATTCGCTTGCACACTTAATAACCTAAATCTTCGAGTCACTTTGAGGATATAAAACTCTTTATCAGTTATTGATTGTCTGTAACTAGCACTATTTATACATTTTTCAGATAGATTTAACGATAATCTTATAATGGTAATTACAATTGTAAGTGACTGTTACGTTTATAATATTATCCACTAGACCGAACCTATATTGTGAAAAAGCTCAATAGAATCTAATATCTAGATAGTATCAACTCAGTTATGTGGTCAGAATCGTTAGATGTTTGATGAGAATTCTATGGTTTACTCGTCCTAATGAGCTTCTTATTGTACTAATGGCCAAAAAATTACTTTTTGAAAAACAAAAAGAATTGTGAATTCACTTTTATTAACTAAACTTCATCGAATGATTGCGGGGATGTGGATGAAATATAGATAAAGAGAACACTCAAAATCATCGCGTTTTTTAACTGGTTAAGTACAATAGCTAAATGTAATTGAATATTAAAAACAAATCAATTTTTTCATATTTGCTGTTGATGTCGCATTAACAGCGAATAACATTTTTCTTAATTGGTCTAACCAAACACTTATTTTTTCTCGCATGGTGTAAAATATTTAAGAAAGCGCATATCATAACTCGTTTTCAATGTTCGGAGATGCGTTTCTCTCGATTTTTTCGAGCGGAAGTGCGTTTCGTAGCATCTTTACTTAGATAGAACGCGTTTTGCCACCTTGAATTTTCGAACTAATGCGAAATCCTTGTTTTTGAGATTACGTTTGGAAGCGTTTCCTAAGCAAAACGCTCTTAAACTCATGTCAATTGACAAGAAAAGCATTTGATAGAGTCACAGTTAGGTGAAAATTCGAAATAGATCTCTTTGAAGTGTATTTTGCATCGTTTACGCTTCTAATGGTGAAAAACGAATCTCTTTTGTTGCAGCATCTTACAATGAATTCATCTTCAAAATGCATGTGAATTAAGAAAACTCAGGAATTTTCATGAGTATTGAAATTATAATCGAATTCTCTTGAAACTTAAGGCAGATTACGTCCTTCACTAAAGCCACGTCTAAGTTAGACTAGCATTTAACACCTGAGTGTAACTAAAAATAGATATCTCGTTAGAAAACTTATTTCACTATTCTTTCATTCACAAGTAACCTGAATCGAAAATCGATTCACTGGGCCCTAGACTGATAGAACTCACACATGCAAATATATGAACAGCCCACTTCGTCAGCTGTTTTCGCGACAGATCCTGAAATTTCGAAAAAAGATGACTGGATAAGTTAAATTCAGAGAAGAAATACAGAGGGAAAATAAGTGAAAGTGGGGTACTGATGAGAAGAAAATGAAAAATTTCCAAGAACAATGAATAGAAAAACGCAGTCAAAGTAAGCGTGAAATACTGGTGCGAAATAGTGACTGAACCACGATTTTGCTTCTGATAGAGGGGGAGCTCTTAACCCCCTAGCTAGTAACTAGAATACACTGTTAACAGTTTTCGTTAGCGGGCTTAAATATCTCTCAGAGGGGAAAGAGGTTGAGTTTCACCTAACAAATGGATCACACCATTCAAAAATTTAGTGATTGAGGCATCAAAGTTCCTTTTAGGGACTGCGGCTGACCCCTCACTTACTTGATCAGTAGAAGTGTCTATTCCGCGTGACTACTCGGTGGATCCGCCAATAACACATGCTGCACAAATGGCCATCTGTGCCCCAAAAATGATCATTTTGGCCATAAAAGCTAATTAGCGCAGCCCCGTCAGTGCTGAAATGTGGAACCCACATATCTATAGCTTCATATACGAATAGAAAACACAGAAAATGTAATATGGCGAATTGCGTACATCATCTTTCTCTGATAGGCACCCTATTTTTCATTTTCATTGTTGCAATTCACTCGTTTGTTTCCATTTTTCGTTGTTCATTTTTCTTAAAAACATTGGAAGAAGCGGCAAATAACGTTGTTATGTATCACGATAATAGAATGCTGGTTGTTATGTCTGTAATGAATTCATACGCTGGTTAATATGGTATGTAATGAGGGGGGGGGGGGCATTGGTACCCCTTTTTGGGGGGAGAACTGGTACCCTCAAGTGGGGTGCGGACTCAGTGACTTTGTCTGTAATGGGAGGGGAGGGGTGGGGAGCCGCAAAAACTTCACCTTAAAACTTTCACTCACAATTTTCTTCAAAAATATATGTGATTTCCACAAAAGTGCTCATCTGTGCCACAGAAATGGTCATTTCGGTCACAGAAATCGTCACTTGGGGCAGAAAAATGGTTGTTTTTGTGCTTGTTACAGACTAACAGACGGACAGAAAGACACAGGTGGATTCCCGTTTCCAGATCCTATCCTTTCAGTCTAAGGAATTAAAAACACGCTTCGTATCATTGAATAGACGACTGTATTAAATGTTGAAAAATTTCAAAAAAACTCAGTAAAAACTGAAGCAAAAGTAATGTGTATGAGAACTTAGCTTTACTCTGAGAATAAACAACATTTGCGCATAATGCATGATTTGTAATAACTATTGTAATGAATTTAGATGTGGCCTACTTTAGAGTGATTGATTGCATACTCCTCAAAAGATGACTATAATGTGAATTTTGTTCTTGTATTATCGATGTAGCTAGTTGTGGCTTGCTCATAAAATAGATTAGAGTTACTGGAAAAATACTCTTTCAATTATGAGTATACTTAGTCTTACGGATCATGGAATTACTTTTACAAAAGATTATTGAATCTAGCAAACATTTTGAAAAAAATTTAAATTTAAAATAAAGTAACAGAAAATCACACTCATATTTGGATAGAAGTAGGAAAATAAATACAATTCATCATCACTCATCCAGATGTGAAACCGAAACTTATTAAAAAACTTGTTCATGAAATGTCTAAATAAGAGTACGAGACACATATACTATAAGAATATTTTAGTTGAATGGTAAATGTGCATATCTTCTTGTTTGGTGTTCTAGTGTTCGAATCTACCTCTTCAATCAATCAAAATAAATGTAAGTTAACTCCATAATGATATGATTTATTACAAATAGGTGTATGCATAGCATCTATAGATCGGGTTCTATCAAGTCCTTCGTGGTTTTAGTTTTTTCGCCACCAAATTATGAGACACCATAGTTTGAGAAAAATCACCAAATGCTGCTACTCAGGTTGATGGTTAAAGACTCCATCGACGAACGTTTACGACCATATACAATGGCGTACACAACTGTATTTCGTCTGAATACATGATTCAGTGTTACGATCGTATTTCTCCGCGGCGTATACGAAGATATACATCCGTTTTCGATCGCAAACGATCTTTGCAATCGATCGTTTTTACCATAGACGATCGATGCACGACAAAGTGTAGGGTTTTCATCACGATGATGATAAACAGCAATTTTCTTGTTTTCACAGATGATGGTATTTTACCGTACACGATCCGGAAAAATACGGTCATGATACTGAGCCATGTATTACACTGAATTACGACAGAATATGGTCACGGTGGCCGTATTAAGACGTATGTGGTTGTTAATGATCGTGAGGATTCGACCTGGATAGTAAAGGATCTTCAGGCAACGTTTATTTTAACGTATGTGAAATGCGTTAAATCACTCAACATTCACATGATTCGCAGCTATGGAGAAACGCGTTTTCCGAACACATTTCTTTCGCAGAAATTTTCGCATGGGTTCTCCTCTCCTTCGTCAGCATCACCTTGACGAATTTCATTTTCTCTCTCATTGGAAAGAAAAAATCGAATCTGATCAAATAGCAATGTTTCCTTTTTATTAATGGTTTCGAACGGGAGTTTCGATTTGGTAAAATCATTGAACGGATCATCTTCGTAGAAAAGCTTGATGATTGTATTTTCAATACATATTGGGTCTGATTCCATGTAAGATTTTTAATGCTACAACCAAAATCTCCAATAGCTTCACAGAAGATTCAGTCTGACTGCTGGAATTGATTAGATCTGATCGGAGTTTATGGTGACTTTCTAAAAAATAGATGTAATCTCGATTGCGGAACGATATTCGATTCCTCAGGATTGGGATTCGATCGGCCTGATTGTTGGAATCCGACAACATCCATTATAGAGTTCTGACAGATGCCTAATGTCATAATTAGGTACTTATTGGAACCCAAATGAAAAATCACTATTTTCCCGTCAGATCTGTTACTCATTCCTCAACAAGGACTCTGATAGGAATTCTTCGGTTAATCGGATCCGACTATATCATCCGGCCAGATCTGGTACTGATTTCAACCATCTGGAATAACAATTATGGCCCATTGTATATGGAAATAGAAAAAATTTATAAAATACTTACAAGTTTTATTCTATACCTATTTTCAACATGCTATACGTTTCCATCCGAAAACGTGGAACCGTAGAGAAAAAACGGAAAATTCCCTAAAAAAGCGTAAGATTGCTTCGTTGCAGATGGTTACGAGAAGCGAAGATATGAATGAATGCCCACACATCCACCCACAATATTTACTAAATAATAAGCGTGGGTGAGCCAGTGTGCGTTCCGAAGAGAAAGACGTTCAGCAGCATCTACACTTCAAAACAGTTTTTCACTGAAATTCAATTCCTCTATTTTGCCTTTTAATAGATAACGTTGGGTTAACCCAACTAGTTAATCTTCATCGGATTCTTTATTTTATAATGACAATCAGATTATGTGTTTTGAGTTAGAAAAACTATACTATGATATTCATATTAACATTTATCTCTGGCAAGCTCAATAAATTACACTGAATTAACAAGAACAATATAAACAGCCACTTTACGTACCCTACCAACGACAAGTCACTAAATATAAATAACGAAAATAAATATTTAGGGAATTTAACAACTCTAGTCTAGTTTTAACACTGAGAATGAAGATATAAATTTTACAAAAGCATTGCTTCACCACAAAAACTTCGCGAACGAATATACATAAATCATCCATGAGGTAAATAACAAAAATTGACAATTTAGACTGTCTTTATTTCAATATATTTGGAGAAAATAGTAAAAATAGCGTTTTCCTTTTATTTAAGTTCGATTGTAAAGCCAAAAATATGAAGGCATAGTTCTGCCAATAACGATCATCATGTACAATATCGCAGTTCACAATGAGTTTAGCAAAGCGTTTGAAACCGACAACCATCGCTATAGACATCCTCAGCCAAAATTCATGAAAACACAGTAGTATATGAAACGGTGAAATATCGCATTATTCTATAACCACCGTTATTTAAGAGGACAAGGCATTTTGAAGGTTAAAAACAAACTTCGTGTAAGTTACAAACTATTCGGTTGGGATCGGTTCGACTCGGTTAAATGCTAATTCGGTTCGGCTGGGTTTAGTTAGCAAATTTTTCGGTTCGATTCGGTTTAAGAAAACCCTTAACCGATCGCATCTCTCGTATACATATGCCTCAATGCCCTTAATTTCTAAGAATTTGCTGGATCCGACTTTTCTCAGTACTAAAACTAGTGGTCTTATAATTATGCACCAGACTGTAGCTACGTCTCTAAACAATGAAGTAGAACAACTTTTGAATGTTTAATAGTACTATTCGAAATATGGGTTATAATTGATTTTTGAAGTTTATTGATATTGAATGCACTACGATAGCCACCACAATAAAGAAAATCCAGAAAAATGCAATGGGTTAGACCATCGTTAAAAGATCAGCAACAGGACGTTTGATAATTCATGATGCTACGAAGTAAGTCGCATAATAGTTTTCAGAAAATATGGTATGGTTGGGATGTAAAAAATATGATTGTATGCTGATTGAATGACAGTTTCATTAGAATACTGTTGTTTGTCCATGTGGTACATTTTTGAATTCTTGGAAGACACGTACGAGCATAGAAGATATCCTTGCTATAAGCATCATATTACATCGAGCATCAAGCGTAATATTTAGATTTTCACATTTTTCATCGGAACACACACTTCTATGAAAACATGTAAATGTCTATAGTTGCAAGCAATCATTGAATAGAACACAAAGTTCATCGTTTGTTACTGAGTTTTTTATATGATTGGTGGGTTCCTTCGTTCAACTTTATACACGAAGAGAACATTCATGAGTATGAATTTACTGTATTTTATTAGTTTGTGAAATGAAGAACTTTCAAACCAAAATTATGTTTGGTTGAGGAGGGTTTGACATGTCTGTTCCAAGATAAAATCCTGGGTGAGGGGGTTGGTTGTATGCAGAATTTTGCCAAGCTACGGCAACTCGATATTGCGGATCATGCATTAAAGTGTAAATACGGATGTTGGAGGGTATTACTGTAGTGAATAGCAATAGTTTAGTATTGTCGTAACTTCTATAGATAGCCTCTTCACGCCAATCGCCGAGCAGATCTGCTACCAATCCTGGATTCGCTTTACTTCCGTTGCTGTCAGTTGCGTCGGCGTGCTGATAAAAAGTAAATAGTCGAGTGGATGCATTTCGAAGATAATCCCACTTATCTAATTTTGTTCCGTCCAAAAGCTCTCGTGACAAATCACCATCCCACCATATACCAAAATTCATAGAAGGTCGATTTCGTACTATTTCAATACCTTTACAATTATACAATCCACCAGAGGCTCCCCACACTTCTAGACCCTTATGACGTGGATCAATATCGGCCGCCATAGCCCTGCCTATGTCCCCAGTCGTTGGAACACCCCAAAGAAACTCACCGGTTTTACTATCATGCAAGGCTAAGCCAGTTTGTCCATAAGAGTTCGCACTTTCATAGCATTGCCAGACTTCTTGTCCTGATCTATCAGGATCTATATCCGTCATGTGAAGAGCATCACCATGGCCCTTACCATTGGCATATAATCCTCTACCATTATCATCGATAGCACTCGCACCATTGCAAATTTCATCTTTTCCATCTCCATCCACATCTCCAATAGACAATTGATGATTTCCTTGACCAACATAATTGATGTTGCCAGGTGTTGACGATGAGCTATCAAAGGTCCAACGACGCGTCAGGTTCCCATTTCTCCAATCCCAGGCTGTTCGTACCAATCGAGTATAATATCCTCTTCCCATAATTAGACTTGGTCTTCTACCATCCACATAGGCAACAGCTGCAATAAAGCGGTCGACACGGTTTCCATAATTATCACCCCACAAAGCTACAGTACCACGAGCAGGTTCAAAATTAACTGTTGCCATTGCTCTACCCGACTGCCCATTAAATACAGTTAAAAATTCCGGACCAGTGAGGACATAACCTTGTGAGTTCCGATAGTCTACATTTGAATTGCCAATTACAACATTGGTGCCATCACGGGTTCCATCGGCAGTTTTACATGCTACTTCAGCTTTTCCATCTCCATCTAGATCATATACAATGAACTGAGTATAATGTGCACCAGCACGAATATTTTTTCCGAGGTTAATTCTCCATAAACGTGTACCATTCAATTTGTAGGCATCCAAATATACATCACCTGTATATCCAGCGTGTGCATTATCATGAGAATTTGACGGATCCCATTTGAGTACAATTTCATATTCTCCATCCCCATCGAGATCTCCCACACTACAATCATTGGCATTGTATGTATACGCAAGACCGTCGGGGGTTGTTCCATTCAATGGAATTTGTAAAGGTATTGTCAGATATTGTTGCGACCAGACATTCGTTGACTCCGAATGTGTTTGCTCTGTACCATTCAAAACTGCTTTTATTGTATAAATATCGTCAGCACTAGTATTATCAACAAAGTTAGTACGATCAATTAAAGGTGTTGGTGTAATTTTCGTTTGACCCCTGTATAAGACAAATCCTATTGTAGATGGATCAGTACCAAACAAGCGCCAACTAATATAGACTTCAATATTACTTTTTCGTACTGCTACCAAACCTCTGTTTAATTTTTCCATTTGCTTTTGTGTTGCAGGGTTAAAATCTAAACAGAATAGATCAAAAATAGCGGCAACCAAAACCTAGATTGATTCCTTCAAAGTTTCAAATGCTTCTTCGTTATTGTATTATTGAATCAAAAGCGCAACATTCATTTATTTGTTGGATTCTTACTTATTCTAACATAAGATGCATCAAATGTGGTGCTTAGTTTTTACTCTAAAAACATGGAGCCTTTTTGTGTGATGTATACTTAATACCATCTTAGTCAACTCTTATGACAACATATACATGCTTGTCTTATAACTGGATCGAAAGAAGACAAAATTTGACAAATTTCATCTGAATACAGAACTGTACTTTCCTTATACACTGTTCTCACATCTAACGAGTTCAGTTCTTGTACGATCAAGAAAAAAATTAACTGAAAAGACTATACATTTAGGTTTAGTCTCATCAAATTGTCTCAATTTTGTAACAATACCAGTTGGCAAAGATGGTTTCTAGATTTGTCTAAAAAAAGGAGTCAACCGTTTCTGTAAGCGTCTGTTTGTAATGTTAAAATCGGGAAGATGTTGCTGATGGGTACAAGTTTTAACGGCTCGCAACATGAATAATAATTCCATATAAAAATTTGTGAGATCGCAAACTGGATTAGCTCTCTGCATGTCGAATTACGACACAATTTTTTAGCACTTACATACTAAAATGTTCTTTTACCATGGTAAACATACGGACATGAAATCGAGCACACGTAGCTAAGAAACTTTGCAGGTTTTCTTATGCTTCTACTTCTTTAGAAAAAAATGGCTCTTTTCTATTCTATAAGCCTCTATTTATCATACGAACGGCAGAAACTACTAGCACTTTATTTTTTCATCGCCGTATTTGAAACTCATAATTTAACAGAGATGTTCAAAACAAGTAAGTACAGAAAAACTAAATTGTCAAGTATACTTCTTCTTCATCAGAGTAAAAATGTCAACAGCCAACTATCATGTTTTTGACAGTGTTACGATCAAGTAAAAGAGGTGGTTTTTTCTTCAGAGAGTTTGAAGATATTGAATGCGATTTAAGTTAATTAGGGAAAGTCAATCCTGAAGAATAAGCCATACACTTCTAGAGCTTCGTTGTCATACAAGGACCTAAGCTAATCATCAACACATTAGATTTGCGTCTTTGCACATCAATCTAATCTCTACGTGAACACAAGATGAAAAAATCGATTAGCTATAAGAATCAAATATCAATGTTAAGTAATCACTATGGGTAGCTACACTACCGAGGAATGAGGTGAGTCAGATGTTTTGAATACTTGGACTGTTACATATAAAATCGAGAGGTGAGGGATCCTGTAGATTTTGCTAGGCATATGAGATTCTGGCAGATCTTAAGTCTAATGTGATTGATTGCATGGGACCAATTCTCACGAATCTCAAATTTACTTTTATCAGGCAAGAGACCAGTTTGTTCTGGTTACACCTATGACTGACTTATCTGTTCTTGAATTATACCACTATTTGGGCAAAACCGAGCATGCTATTGCAAAAATAGATTAACAGTGGCTAGTGAGAAATTTTTGTCAACACTAGTCATAATTTTGCTGCTAATTGGTTCTATCCTTAATGGAATTTTTTCTGGTAGCTAGAACAGTTATGTCATAAGCTGCCAATAAAAATCTTGATAAGTTCTTAGTATCTCTTATCTCTAGTTAGTTTTCTATTCATCTGATATCCTCTGATGGATAAACAGCGTATACGCTAATATTTTAGAAATCACTCGTTATTGGGTTCGATTGTTACTCAAATCCACGACGAGTCGGTTGCTGCTTTCGACCAAGACGATGTTTCGTATAGTACAGTCATCCATTGCATTGATCCCTTTTTTAAATCAATGAGAGTCGCTAGAAGATATTTCTCGCAATATTTGAGAAATAACGGGGTTTAGGACAGTTGCTCGCACAAAAAACGCTTCAAGTAAATATATGAAAAAGACATGAAGATCTTCTTTATTAACAACAATAGTAAGTGAGTAAGAAAACAAAACAAATTCTACATAGATAATAAACACCCAATGTATTAATAAAAGAAGATCCGTTGCGAATAAGTAGAGGAGCGTCTTTCGAGATTCTTGAAAGAGTAACTGACATGATTGTTTTTTAAAGGTACTGCTGTGCAACTGACACTGCTTTTATAGGATTATAATGGTTGAAAATGACTAATAATTATGAAGATACTCAGGATGACTGATTCGACAGAACGATCCTATCGGATCCTACTGAAAAACCATCGGATCCGATAGAAAGTCGTTGGAAGTCATCAGAATCCTTGGCATTGGATTTCTACAGGATGGTATCGGATTCTTTTCGAATTCGCGGGATCCGATGCGATTCCATTTGGCAGCTTTGCCCTAAGTAGTGATCACCAATCGCCTATCCCATGCAAATTAATTAATTCTATCAATTTTTCTGAATTCTATCCATTAAAATTAAATGGTCATCTCATGTGCGAGCAAGTTTCCCAACGAGCAAGTGTCCTAACGAGTATCTGTTTTTTCGAGCAACTGTCCATATGAGCAAGTGTCCTAACGAGCATTTGTTCTTTCGAGCAACTGTCCATATGAGCAAGTGTCCACGCGCAACTGTCCTACGAGCAACTGTCCTACGAGCAATTGTCCTGCGAGCAACTGCCCGTTTCCCGAAATAACGATCGTTAACCAAGAAATCATTGACTCTGTATACGATACTTAAGCAAAATCTACGACTAAGAAAGATATTATCAAGGCAGGTGCCTCCAAAAATGACACATGAACAATGATAGTGATGTGTGAGCATGTATAAGAAGAACTTGAAAAAGTGTAACAGTGGAGTATGGCTACTATGCGATATTATCACTTGTATTGAGGCATGGATTGAACAGTGGCACATTGAATCACAAATAGGTGTGGCACTTTATCTTTACTTTATCGAGCAAAGTAGAAACCACACTCTTTATTTTATCAAGTAAAGTAAAATTAATGCACTGTACAGAAAAAAGTAAAGTAAAATGAATGCACTGTACAGAAAAAAGTAAAGTAAAGTAAAATTACTCATTGTAAATTGCTTATGTTCCTGATTACAGTCAAATATTAGATAAATTAGAACACCAAATATACATGAGGTCTATAATTCCGTCTTTAATCAGTTGTTATTCGAAAAATGAATACGTCTAGGGTAAATCCGCTGAGTTCCAGAAACTTTTGGAGAAAATTTGTTTTGCAAAAGTGGTAGAAACCTGACAGATGTACCCAACACTTAAAGTTGGCTACTAATAATTTGGCTCACCATCGTTATTTATAATAGTGCTGCACTTATATAGATACATAATTCTAGATAAAAAGATCAGTATTCAATTGCGGAAGTTCAAGCTCACTTTAGTATACTTTACTTTACTTTAATTTACTTTTTCAAAGTAAAATAAAGATGAAGTGCCAGCCCTAATAACAATTACGATAAAAAGCATGAGTAGCGGAAGACAACCATCTGAAAAGAAAATAGTATTCTTCATCTTCGATATGAATAATAGGCCGTTGCCGATTCATTAAGTGTCTTCTGAAGTATTTATAATCATTATGAACGCGTGAAACAGTTACTCAGGAAATTACTGATAGCAATATTGTCATCATGAACAAACAATGTGAAACTCGATCAACATAACATAAAATACATATAGAAAATATTGTTATTATTTATCTTCACGAATTAGAAAAATGAAATTATGACTCCTCTACCACACTTGCCTCATTTTGCCCCTTCTGAGATTTGCTTGTTTAGCCATCTTGAAAATAGACATGATACATATCCGGATGAAATATGCTTGATGAGAGCAATAATCATGGAGTTCAATTCAATACCCGTTGATGAATACAAAAGGATATTTCAAAAGTGCATTCAAACGATGGAGCTTTGTATCTAACATCATGGTGACTGCTTCGAATATTTGCTGTAGAGATATCGCCACTACATGCTTTTTCTAAGAGTAAATTTTTGTATGTCATGGAACTTTTTAACTGTCTTAAGTGAAAGATAAAACTCGCAGACTAACACAAGTTCTGTAACTGAGGGAAAGATAACTCAAGGTTCATTTGCATGGATTATACTTAGCAAACAGACGTTACATTGTTCCACCTGTAGAACTCAGCTCGAGCATACAATCTCATTTGAGTGACAACAGTAATTAAGATAAATTTTTCTTACTTCTTCCAACATTTTCACCAGTTGATGTCGATATACAACAGAACAAGTATGCAACAAGAAAGGTTCCACGACACATCCTGTTACAATTTTCTTTTTTTAAAATACTATGCACTAAAATACGACTTATACTGATTCATTTTAAACGAAAAATGTTTTCTAGTCTTAGTACCCCGAAACAAATTGAATCAGCAATCTTCCAACTAAATATCATATTACAAAAAAAAATGCTTTCACCGTAATCCCTACGGAATCGAAACTTGAAACATGTTGGAGCTGTTTAATATGAGCACGAAAATGTTTCGTCTACTATTCTATATTTTTCAGAGCTTTTAGGAAAAATTGTTTTCAGATAGTGCGACGGTTAGTAGTAGTCGCTATTGCAGAGAATGCTTTTGAAATTTCTCTGTAGTAACGTAAGATAATGTATTTCGCATTGACTAATGTGTGATTCACTGTGAAACTAGTATGTGGTTAAGTAAGTAAATACTACGCTCACTTTCTCATAGTTACTCACAACAGCATCGCAGCAATTTAAAAAAATGGATATACAGGTGTCCACATTAAATGACGAAACAATTCGACAATAGCTTGATGCTTTGCTAGATTTAAGTCGATTTCCAACTAAAAGAAAACAAAATGTTTTTCTTTACCCTTTAGTTCAATTGATGGATGAACTATTTACATCTTCTATGAAATCTTCTTTCATATTTCGACTGCAGATTGACTGACAGTAAATTTTAATTTAAAGCTGATAAGGAAAATCAAATCATTTCCGAAAAGTTCAACTCTATTGAGAAAACGCTCACATATCTCGATTGAGTAATCAACATAAGAATATTTTCTATGCCATGTGGAAAATTTCGAATAGAAGATTTTTTGAAAAAAGCTTTATCAAACAAAGTCAAAATATTTTCGTTATGAATTGGACCTCGATTACAAAAACAAGTTCGCTAAGAAATTATTTTAAGAAAAATAATTCTCATTGATGATGACAGTAGTAGTCTATTTTTTCGAATACGTGCAGACATTGTCTAGAAACCAACTTATGTGTCATTAGAAATTCGAATAGAGCGATCTTAACGAATCATTGAATAAGGTCAATTTTCTCAATAGTTCAACTATTGATATTACATCCGACGGTAGGATTTCGTACGATAAAGAATTTTATTCTGAAACATCTGGGGGAGGAGGAGGAAGCGAAATAATATCGAAGGGTTTGGTGAAAAAGGCAGAAAAGGAAAACGTCGAATAGGCAAATGTAGAAAAAAGTAAGAAAACGCTGAAGAGGAAAAGACACTAATTCTAAACGTCGAATGAAAGTAATAGAAAAAAGAAAATGGCGAAAGGTGAAATGTTGAAAACCGAAATTTATAAATAACGTTGAACATTAGAAAACGTTTATTACATTATATGATAAAAGAGAATAACGCTAGGAAAAATCGAAATGTATAAGTATTATTTCCTTTTTTTGTGTGACCCAAGTAGTAATGCTAAATCACTCAATAGCTTCTTTGCGTTGATTTCATCTTTGATGTGTCGTACTTTAATCTTTTCATATTACTTGTTTATTATTTTTTCTGCACTTATATACATGCAGTTGACGTATTAGTAGTGAACTACTACACTGTAGACAATAAGAAAGAGAAGTTAAACTATTCTCGTAACAAATAACGTCAACTCGGAAACTAAAATTTCGCTATCTATAGATATCTTTTAAATTCTAGATTTTCAATTTCAAGAATTTTCTGCATCTTCCTCGTATGAAGATTTTTTTAATATTTAGTTGTTATTTTACCTTTTCCTTTCGACATTTTCCCTTTTGTTTTTTTCTATTCTGCATTTTCATATTCGGCGTTTTCTGCTTTTTGTTTTTTATTTCCGCTTCGTGGTTTTCCCTTTCTGCCTTTTCCATCGATTCGATATGGAATAGGGAAAAAAATGTCGATATTCAAAACTCATATTTGGTTGTAATTGAGTATTCGTTCCTTGAAAAAGAATAGGCAGTCATTTTAAAGATTTAAAAATATTTAATGAATATTTAATGATATCTCATGTTAGAAGTACTACGTCGCATCAATGTGCCGGGTAAGAGAAGATTCGACTTTTAACAAAAAACATATAAACATGCTACCAGAGAATAGTATGGCCATGAAAGATTCTGCCCATTTCACATAATGTTGAGTAAGATTTGGATATGAAGTAAACTGTGCATCTTCAATTTGAAACGCGATGACTAATCTTGAGATTTCTTGCTCATCTGTATTGAAGATTAAATACATTTTTATCATTGTCCGACTTTCGATGAATTTCATTCGATAAAAAAACGCTTTCAACAACTAAGATTCTTAGACATTCTAAGGAAAGTTTTAGGCAAACTTTTTTTTCTATACTTTAATTAGATTTCGTCATGATGAGATCTTCTTCGTTTACTATATGTGTATGCACAAACTTTTTAGTTGATATTAGCGAGGATTATCGATTGGAAATTAAAAAGAACATGATAGAAGTGCTTTCTTAAAAATGAAAGAGAAGAGAAGAAATGAGAATGTTCAAAGTATTGAACAGATTTGTTTATTCGATGTGGGCTGTGTTGCATGAAGTATGTAGGACATGTTTCTGTTCCTGTGGTTGTATTGAAATCGCCAGTACAACTAGTACCGATATGCAAGCATCTCTGTAGGTGTGAATGTGAGTGCTAGTTTGAGTGTGTGTGCTGGATATCTCTGTAATTGATATGATCAGAGCAGTGCGCACTCAAATCTTTAGTTTAGCAAGAGTTTTCGAAAATCAACAATCAATATTCACACTACAATCTTGAAACTTAGGGAAAAATTTGAATAATTTTTCATGATTACATGAGTTTCTTTTGCTAGAACTTGAATTCTAAAACATTATCAGGGAGAGTCTATTGTTTTGATGGCGACAGTGACTTCATTAAGAATCAGTCAAGTTTCGGCGTCTCCTATCAAGTAATGAAAGCTAGAGATTTTTGCACAGGTACTAACGAGTTTTTGATAGTTTTTGTTAAACAATCTTTTGGATCTACAGTAACTTTCGTAAAAATGAGAGTGTAGTAAAATAGTCTTTCATATCCTTGTGCAAGATGGTCATGTTGCTATAGGTATTAGTCAGAACACGATAATTAAGATGAAATTTTTTTTTCCAATTTCCAATGTCTTTTAAAAGAACGTTGAGTGCCTGCGAGTTACCCACTGTTTGGTGATGTACTTAACCAATTCTTTTATACAAGTAAGATAATCTTGTAGTGATCAGAGGGGGGGGCGGTCCCTTTTTTCGAGTGCCTTTCCAAAAGACACAAGTGCATCCTACTAATGTTTATTATTGTGGCGTATTTTGTTTATTTCATTGTAGGTACTACTCTGATTTAAATGATTGAAGGGGAGACGTTTTTCTTGGATGTCGATTGCTTCTGGAGGAAGTACATGTGCATGGAACCAGTCACTCATGAGCTCATGCATGCCACTGATTCGTTCACAGATGAACATAAGATCTCCATGATTATATGTAAGGATCTTCTCAGTGATTTCCAGTTCTTTGATATAGAACAAACATACATTTGAATAGTAGTACATCTGTCTGATGTTCTCTGTTGCGAGTTTTCTTACATCATGTTTCGTATTCTTTGACTTTTTCTTGTTTCCATATCTCTTGTGTTTCATTATTTCGCAAGTACGATCACCTCGTTGCTTATTCTGTTGACAGAGATACATATACTAACTTCCATATTTATCTTTCCTCTCATCATCATCTTTCTATTGCTAGCCAGCAGTTACTTTTCTTCCATCTAAAATGGTCACAATCTGATAAGAAGCGTTAGCCGTTCATTTTTAGATTAAAGTCATTTTGAGACGATTTAGAGACAGATTTTTGTTTTACTTCAAGTATTTTTAGATGGAATAAAAGTGCACTAGAATACTCTTTCATTTCAGTCTTATAATAATCCATATTGTTATAGGATCGAGTGAGATTAGTTTGGTGGGGAGAAAGAAACTTCTGTTTCATATCAAGCGGCTTTCGCTAGCACAAAAAATACTTGAGAAGTCCTTCAAGCGTTGATACGCGAAATCGACATTGTTGAAAGCGTAAGCCAGGTCATGTAATGTAAAAAATAGGCACTGAATAATAAACTCTTGAAAAGGGTTATATGACCTAATAGACCCTTTCTTAAACCATTTAGGGTATAAGAGTAGTAATATAACCTTAAAAGGATGCATCAACTTCATAATCCCTTCGGAAAACAGCTGATTAATTTGCTCTTTTGAAGAAATTGTAAAATAAAAAACGCTCTTCTGAAGAGTTAATGAAGTCAATACACCCTTTTAAAGCTATATTACTGCTCATATATCCTAAAGGATTCATGAAAGGGTTTATGAGCTCAATAAACCCTTTTGGAAGGCTTATTATTCTGCACCTATTTTTCGCGACATTCCTGACTACTAACAGTGTCTACTTTCATTTCAGATAACTTCTTTAAAACCCTTAACTTTCTCGCTCAATCCTAGCAGAAGAAAATGGCTTACAATAGGAAACATGGTCTTTTATTCTGGGAAGGGATTTATACACATCACTGTCCTAAAACTGAAATATTGAACTCAATACGACAAAATATATTTTCTCAAAATGTGATGGAAATAAAGAATGCAAACTATTTTCCGATCATAATGGAGAAAAAAGCTGATGTCTCTAGTCACGAACAAGTATCTTCGGCTATACGTTACACTGCTGATGAGTTTTATATGAATCAACGATTTATTGGGTTGCATCAAGCATATAATACAATTGGTGCATGTTTATTCAATTTCTTGTTGAAATCACTAAAAGAGAACGCTTTAGATATCAATAATGTGGATGGGGGTATTGCCACTGTAAAAAAAAGCGCACATTAATATACCCTTCAAGGGTATATTAATTTGCGCTTTTTTGTATAGTGCAGGCGTGTAGATGTGAATACTAGAGTGCTGTGATTAGAGCCCTTCTATGCCAGTGATCCACACTGATACTTACACTTCCAAAATCCTTCTTTCGTTGAGTCAATGAGAAATAATTCAGTCATCCAGCAAAATTTGAACATTCCATCCAGAAATGAGGAAATTAAAAATACTGAACCTTTGTTTAGATCGTCAAATTTCCAATTCCCTTTGAAGTTAATCTCATCAGTAATACGAGTTTCTACCAGGCGTAAAAGACCACTGAATCATAAAAGCGTTGATGATAAAAGAGCATCACATATTCCAGTAGAATATTACACGGTATTATTTTCGTTTTTCAATTACAAACAGATAGCTATGATGCTTGTAGCAATAAAGTGAAATGCAGAGAGTGATTGTAACTGTGTGACTGAGATTGTGGATGGATGAGAATGAAAGAAAAATTCATACAGACACACGCATCCACCTCCTAATTCCGAAAATTGAGATCCTCGTTGTTCCTCTTTATGTGAAGACTGAATGGATTTCTATTAAAAAAAATATATGTTATAGTTTACAAGTACTGATGTGGTCATGACAAACTCGTTCATTCACGTTTTATTTGCTCTTACATTAGCTGAATTCCCCGTGTTTGTTATGAGAAGAGTACAATGCACATTCAATAATCGAAGAAATTACGATAGTTGTGTTAGGGGAAAAGTCACATAAACGAAGTTCACCCTACGGCTCCTTTCGTTCATTTCCCCAACATTCCATCGTGGTCCACTTTGTGTGCAGTTATTCCAGACTTACAGGTTTTTCTTTCAGTTGTGCCAACACATGCTTGCGTGTGAGCTGAAAAGTTCAGAAGAAACTGCATTCCGATTTAAACGAGTTTATTGAGCAAGCAACAAAAGCACGAGATATAAAGCTTCTTTTTTTATATAGTCAATATTATCAATCGTTTTTTAACTTAGAGGATGTGCTGGTAAAAGAAATTTTCCCCGGATAAGTTGTGCTTTTTCTAAAAATAAAAGCGCTTTTGATTAGTTACCCATGCTATCATATGCGAGAGACCAATGGTGTTGTTAGATTGGGCAAAATCTGGATAATCCGGTGGTTGAACTTCGTCTCTTATTTTAAGTACTACGTCGTGAAATTCAAGTGCTTTGTGATAGTTACCTATGTTTCTATACAATAGACCGATTTCAGTATAGGAAGTAGCTAATGAGGGATCATCTGGAGGCAGTTTTATTTGGATCGATTCTAAACGCGTTTTGATAAAATTCAAGTGCTTTAAAGTAGTCACCTATATTGTTGTATACTTGACCAATGTTGCTGTAGGAAGTAGCTGAATCTGGGCGATTCGGAGACAGGGCTTTTTCGAAGATTTGATGTGCTTTTCCTTAACGTTTAAGCACTTTTGAGTATTCACCCATGTGATCGTACATAAGGCCAATGTTATTGTAGGTTGTAGCAAAAGAAGGATGATCGTATCCGAGGGTGTTCCTGTACATTTGAGTGATTCCTCATGAAATGAACATGCATCTTTGTATTCACTTTGATAATTTTTCAACCATTCAAGCTGATTGTAGATAAATGCTCTGTCACCGTCGTTGGAGGTATTCTTCAGTCTGGTCGAAGTGACCCACTTTGGGCATTAGAGGACCCATTCGATGACATCCTGTGGATCCAAACAGCTCGCTTTGTATAGATTGGGTGAGAACATTGAGTTGTGGGTCACTTTCGTTGGTAAGAGTCAATTAAACGTCCTGCAAACGACTATTAACTGCCGTTTGTTTCATTTTATCAACACGAAAAACCATGTGCATGGAGACAAGAATCTCTTGTGCTTGTGGGAAAGCACCATTACTGTCGATGAGGGTGAATGGTGTAGTCAAAGCTGATACATTAGTTGGATCGATTGTCATGATGAAGACAACACCGACCATATTTCCTTTTTTCTGTAGTTCTCCTTTGGCGAATTTCATGGCTTCCTGTTGCTTTTTACTGAAGGACGAAAAATTGTCAAATGGAATAATTCCAACTTTTGCATCTATTAGATTTTCAAAGTCTTCTTCAGTAAGCCCTTGACCACAATAAACAATGAACTGATCCATATATGCATCGAATTAGTCAGCATGCATTCGCTACAGCTGTCGATGAAGATTGCCAATGAAGCCCATTTTTTACCATCCACTGCATATGTAGTGAGCGCAAAGCCTTACTGAGCATGGATTGGAGAAACCATTCGTTAGAATACCACCATATTGGCGATTTCAGACAATGTTTACGTGAAAATATGTTCAATTGATATTCAGAAATGTTTTCGTTACGGCAGTAGATAGCAAGGTCTTCCACTTTTTTATCATCTTCCTCGTTGATTTCTAACACTATTTCTTTGAATATTACCGAATACAAATATGACGGTTCCAATCGGTCGAGATTTTCTTGACCAAATGCTATCACTTTCATCATTTGTTTCGAAATGAAGCTCATAGCAATGCATCATGATGGCATGTGTGAGCTACCTTTCTCAATCGTTTGCATATGGACTTGATTGAGATGGAGACACGTAAAATCTTAGGCCATTCTTCTGCCGATTTTTCCTAATTACCTTTTTTTTCTACAGAAAATAAAGACAGTTTGACGTTGATTCATATGATGTATGAGATGAACAGCGTTTTACTGAGCGCTTAAGAGAGGATTAGAAAGATTTTATCGTCTTTGATGCTTCTCATACATTCTATACATTGATTGATACCCGTGTGCTCTCTAAAAAACCTGTATCCCATAAAACCCGGAGAGGGTTTCCGAGTTTGTTACTATCTGAAACCCTTTAAGGGTATCCGAGACACGGTTTCCGAGACTTAGAAAACCAAAAAAGGAACTGAAACTTTCGTTTGCATATCAACCTCAGAATCGGATTAAAGGTTTCCGCCGTTGCATTGTTCCCGATCTCAAATGAGAACCACCAAATGGCTATAAACCAGGTCGATCGTTCTGCAAGCCGGATCCTTCCAGGGCAGACAATAAAGATGCGGACAAGTAACTGTATCCTGCAGGAACACTTGAATACTCGCTGTAACCCAGCAGCACCATTCCGCCGAGAAACTTAACATAAGTTTCTCCAATGATTTCCACCGACTCTTCCCGTACAACATAGCAAGTTGGTAGAAACCACTACAAAAACTTGGCAAAGTTGTCGCCATGGGTACCACTTGCAATTTACCACCAATTTCACGTGCTTTTCTGCAGTATACGGTCATTCTACCACATCTTCTCCAGCAGTTCCTGCAGCATCCGGTTCATGAAACCACCGACTTCGGATGTTGAATCTAAATTGAAATGAAACAGTTCATAAGCTTTCAACTTTCAAAATCGAACTCACCATTATTCCCAGTTCATCTGTCGCTGAATCTAAATAGAAATAAACAGTTGATCAGCTTAAAAGTATTAAAAGCGAACTCACCATTACTATTTCTTCATCTGTCGCTGAACCTAAATAGAACTAAACAGTTGATCAGCGTAAAAACATTAATATCGAACTCACCGTTATTATTTCTTCATCTGATGTTGGATCTAAATAGAAATGAAACAGTTCATGAGGTTTCAGCTTTCTTAATCGAACTCACCGTTATTATTTCTTCATCTGTCGCTGAATCTAAATAGAAATAAACAGTTGATCAGTTTAACAGCATTAATATCGAACTCACCATTATGAATTCGTCATTATACCTTGGAGCTAAGACACAAATAAAAGAAATAATGATTTTCTCTTTGACTGAGTTGACAAATGACTTTATGAGACAGGAGTATTAAGTGAAAATACTCAAATATACATAACCGATCACATGATTCATAGCATGATAAGTGACACATATTTTCCCAGAATATCGAAAACACAAATCACTTTTTAAGCAGTCTTGTAACGAAGCGCATCGTTCAATAATAACTTACAAGAAAAGCAAATCAATCACATCCACCAAAATTTCCAATATTACACTATTCTGCCGCAATAAATACTACGCCTTTATAAGATATTAGTATTTGCTCAACGCCCCGATTAAATAAGCCCCTTATCAACAACTTATGTTTTAACGACGAGAGAAAACTCATACGAAGAGCTGCGTTTCTGACCGATACGACTTCAGTTGGGGAAAAGGATAAGGCATTCGAATTCCTGAACTCCGATAACCTATTGCAAAGTTCCATCAGAATGAAGAAAGGAGTTAAGATGAAAAGTCTTACTTTTCAGCAATTGAATTACTGATTGCCCCGCTTTCTGGCGAATGGAAGCTCGGATCGAAAAACTAATAAGGCATTCGAATTTTCTGTCGTGAAGTGGTGTTATTATTTTGATCACAAAATGTAAAGGTCTAAGAAAAAGCTACCGTTTGTTGTATTTTCGTGATCATCAGGTATATTGCTTGGTGGACTTTTTTTATTTGGTTACTTTTACGGTTTGGGAATAATTCATCAGGTTTCTGCTTGGTAAATAGAACTCATCGGTCTTATTTATTCATCCTAATTTACATTGCATCTCAGGATGTGTGCCAAAGGAGGAGGTTTTTATGTGATTCCGGTCTGCTTCAGTCATTTTATTTCTCCAGGAATCAGACAGTGATATTTATGACTCTGTTGCAGAATTTCTTCAGTCAAATCCAGTATAAGTCTTAAAGACTCTTATGGCTGTGTAGAGTTTCCGTCGTTTCGAAATTCAATGGATAACGACAGAATCACATAAGTGTTTGCCTAAGAACTTTTATTTGTCCAAAAATCTTAATTTATCTTTAATCATGAATAATCCAAAATTGAGACTTCTCATGAATTTTAAGATTGAATAATATGATTTCAAAACCATAGGGTTCTTTCAGGTTTCGAAAAGAGATGAATAAGTGTGTGACCCGTAATTAAGCTAGTTATAAACACTAAGAAGCAATTTCAATTGAACTAAAGATGCCTAAAAATGGGCGGAAAGGAAGATTTGGAAAGAACATTCGAACGCCTAAAACTTTCTTCTGAGATATTTTGAACACTTATTATGGACTGTTTTGGGAAACATTCAAGTGTATTATAACTTTGGAAACCTTTAACAGATTCAAGAACACATGGAAACCGATTTTGGTATTCTAGTATACTTTTTCGACACTCAGCACGCTCGGAAACCTAAAAGGTTTGCGATGAATGACTTCGGAAACCGGAAAGGTATTCTCCCAAATCCATTCGGACACCAGCTCTGTTTTTCTGGTAATATTGGTTTCCTACAGTACCCTGACAGTTTCTGATGACAGGGTTTGGTTTCCGACAATAAGAAAAAGGTATTCCAGAAAACCTCAAAGGCATTGAATTCGGAATTGTAGGGAACCCCAGGATTTCCGAGACCTCGGAAACCTAAAAGATATATTCGAAAACGTTTGAAAATCCCGCAAACCCTCTCGCAAACCTTTCTAGGTTTCCGATAGGGTTTCCGAACCGGTTTGGGTTCTTTAGGAAACGGACTTTTTTTAGATAATACTAATCGATATAAACCAATTTTTGTGACAGAAAAAGCAATGATCTAGGGATTTCCACCATAAATCGTTCAACGTTTATCCTTTTAAACCGAATTTCAGGATCATTTCACATAAGGACCCACCATGAAATTTTATACACGCCGTAAATTCGAAGTTTTTCAAGAGAAAGTTCAGTACAAAAATTCAACTAGAACGCGAAACCCGATCAATGAAAACAAATATCCAAATTGAAGAACCATATAGCTCAACTTTTCTGTAATTTATAAGCGATTAAAATGATTCAGTAAAGAAATGGTGTAACTACCAAAAATTTCAATCGATGGATGATCCATTCAATATTTTCATGCTTATCCTTGTCATGAAGAAGAGGTAATTTGAAACAACTTGCTTTGATGTTAACGTCTAGTTATTTATTTTCTTCTACTGATGTGAAACATATGCTGAAGTGTATTTTCGAAACAACTTTGAGTATTGACTCTTGCTGGCTAGTTAAATATTCCAGCTGAATACTTATTATCAGATTTCTTCAGGGAAGCTTTTTATACACGTGTATAGTAGAATTGTATGGTAGTTCATCAGTCTCACTCGAAAGGAAGCAAGTTGAAATATTGATCATGAAAATACTGTAGCTCATATTCATTTTCTCGCATAATTTAATCAACAATGGTACCATTTCGAAATGAGGTTAGATTAGCTCGGTTTTACTTACTAAGATGCTGTTTTTCATCAGTGTTCCTTAACTATTGTTAAATTTGGAAAGATTCTTTTCTAGAGAGAAAGATGAAAATATCAATCTATAAAATTTATGCAGTTGTTGCACTCTGTAAGCGATATTCTCATACAAAAGAACGAATAGAGTGTGTTATGCGGAAAAGTTCCGCTAGATGTTTCATTCAAAAAGCAATGAAGAGTCTTCAAGTCTTTGAAAGATATCTTTTGCTTTGGTGTTCAGATCTAAGATTGTAATTAAGCTTACCCAGTTTTAGTAGTATATTTCACTGCTTATACATTGTTAAAGCAATCGATTAGGAATTGTTAAATGTACCAATATGCTTATTGTATAGTAATAAAATGCGTTTTCCCCCATCATTACGCTGATTGAAATGTAAATATTGTAAAAGTCATTCTGTTTGGCATGCTTTGTGTTTCTGGTAAGACAATTTTACGTTTTATAGCTACTTTAATCTTGGCTATAGGCTATTTGAATGGAACATATTCAATTGAGACTTTCTTAAAATCACTTTTTGATAACAAAAATAGTTCCAGTTCCGTCGTAATTTATTGATAGTCATTACAGCCGACGTTCAACTTTAATTTTATCCCTAGTCAAACAAAATTGAAAATCGAAGATAGTTACTTACGTACTAAGTGATACTCCGAAGTGTGTTACTTGAGTGCACTCAAAAAGTGAGTACATTCTAGAATCGGTCAGTGTGTCCGGCCGGCCGTTAACACGATAACTCTTTACGAATACATTCGATTGAGCTGTTTTGTGCACAGCATTGTCTGATGAATATCTCGGTCGAGTTCGAAGATGAGAAAGATCCTGTAAGAAATGGCTGAATAATCGAAAACATTGTCATTTTTTACCAAACAATCCCTGTGGGTGTTACAGGGATCTTTTCAAAAAATACTTTTTTCTCAGAATAATCTACAACGTGTATAAATCGGCTCAGTTTTTAACGCTGATTTCGAGTCTGATACTAGCTTTGAACCAAATCGAGCTTTCCAAAAGAACATCGCCTGAAGAAGATCTCGAAATAAACAAAAACTGCATCTAGAAACGAAATTGCATAGATATATCTGAGTTGACCAGTAGTTTTGGAGTTTCCCAAAAAGGTTTACCGAGATACTTCTTCCGTACACACATTCTAGAATGACTGATTTGTCTCATTCAATTTTTGAAGTACACATAACTCTCGGACTTAAGTCCGAGGTTTTCACATTTATTTTTGTGCTTATAACCTGTTTTACTTTTTATTTATTGTTGATGAAATTACTTGGTTTTCTCTAACTTACCCCGTGCTTGGGAAAATTAATCAACTATGCCATTTTCACCATATAGATAATTTTTTTCATTAATGTGCTCAGAATCGGATGCACTTTCTTTCTTTCGATGGTGTTCCTCTGCGTTTTTTCTTACCTTTACGTGTGGTGTTGTTACTATGAGAAAGTATGTATTAGCATTGGCATTTACGAGCGCACTATACTTACATTCCGATAGTTGTTTCTCACGAGTAAGCGAAAAAACAATCATCTGATCTCAGGAATCAGAAATGCTAGTAGTGTGTTATTTAACATCTTATTATTTTCAAGGCAATGACTAGTATAGTTTTATCGATCACAAAAGAAAATTTTAATTTAGGAAAAACAAACCGATACAATTTGCTTTTAAAACTCAATGATAGATGATCGCTCCTGAGAAAGCTCCTAAGAAAAATAATAAAATTTTATACCAAGTGAAGATCGAGCAGAAAATCTATTTTTCCTAAATACGAAATGCATATATTATATTACCAACAACTGAATATCAGAAGAATCTTCTTGCATTAGTATAAAATCGATTGTTTATGTTCTTTGGGAACAGACAACAGAGCAATATTCAATCATGAAAAATAATTCGTTGATTTTATTGAACAGCACCATCTCTACTGGCGATTAGGGATGTACCGAGAATGAAATTTATTTTACAAAGATGATGATTTTCTCTCGAAAGAATACCCGAGACTGTACGAGATATTATTGGGAGTCATTCAGCTTGATTACCTTAAGTTATTCATACAACCGGACAGACCGAACAATAATGAAAAAGGCTAGTTTCGGCCAATCTCGGTCAAAAAATTGAAAAACATAAAACATCGACCGAGATGGACCGAGACTCGACCTTTTTCATTATTGTTTGGTCTGTCTGGTTGTATGAATAACTTAAGGTAATCAAACAGAATAGCTCCCAATAAAAATCTCGTACAGTCTCGGGTATTCTTTCCAGAGAAAATCCTCATCTTTGTAAGATGAATTTCATTCTCGGTACATCCCTACTGGCGATGTATTCAAAGATGACATTCTGAAAATCTTATTAGAGCTAGCACTGCTCGACTCATGGAGTTATATTCTAATTTTAAAATGAATTAATTTCATTATCAGCTGTTCAGATCACGTTTCAAAATTCAATGTCTGATAAATACTTAAGTAACTTAACATTATTGGTTGTAGAAGATGATTTTGAAATATTAACTACGACTACATAGTTATTCGAGGAATTTTCAATTAATCACTAAAATAGTTGAATTTTATAGAGTTAAGCTATATATTTAGATGCTATTAATAAAGATTAGCCTAATTGTTTTCAAACGAGTATAAATGCTTTATTCAGTTTAGAAAAATAATGTTCTGCACACGCTCGGTATCTCGAAAAAAAATTCGGTTATATCTTGATTGTTGAAATTTTAGGACACAAAAGTGTAAGCTGCCGTCCTCGCTTTCAAATTATAATTTCTGCCGCTGCTACTAATAACCAATTAAGTAAATTCATAAAATTAAACTGCCAGAAATGATATTCAATAGGATTATTCTTTTTTTCGAAAAATAGACATTGGGAATGTATCAAATTAGTTTCAAACAATGCTTTCTTTTTAGATATGTAGATAATATAAGGAGCTAAAGTCGGGGTATGGTAGTATCTCTGTTTAAAGCCGAAGCAGACAAGTATTTGTAGAAATTGGTTTGAATACTAAAAAAATCTATTCTGTGATTGATTAATGTTTATAAAAAACACCAATTTCTAGTGTATTGCAATGAAAGTTAATATTTCACAATATAGGTTTATTTTGAGCGATTAAATTCGTTTGTCCAAACTTTTTTCTGCTTGAATTCGTGTATGACGCCTCTTCGTCAACCACACCAACAACAGCCCGTGACACTGTTTGCATCTTCCAAAGCTCTTTCGCAATTCACAAAAGATGCATAATTTGTTGCTCCAATCACAGGTGTCAATGTTACAGGGGCTTTTGAAAATTTGGAAAAACAATTCTTTTTTCTTAGAATCTACTGATAATAGCCTCAAATGAAAGAGATTTCAAACCTGATTGTGACTAGATATCGAAATTTATGCGTTAATTGTGAGTTTACCATAGATGGTTACCTTTGAAATTTCTATTTACAACCCTATTAGTTAAAATTGCCAGAGAACATAAATACTTTACTTTCAAAAATATTACGTTTGAAGTTCAAATTCTAATATATAGCTTTAATCAGCTTTGCAATGTCTCCCATTTGAGATTATTTTTAGTCGATTCTAACAGAGAGATTTGTTTTTGAAAATTTCAGAAATTCCTGTGCTTCCCTTCAGAAGTCTCTGGTCGGGTCGACTCTTGTTTTTCTGTTCGACAAAAAAAAGTGTCGTAAACGATTCAGCACAGTAGACTTAATTTTTCAATATTAGAACTTTTGCGAATTAATAATTTCTAGTATCGGTTACATGTCATTTGGCTTCATAATTTTGTGGAACTTACATCTGTTTTCGAAGAAAATAGTGAATGAAAGTTTAAGAGTGAGAATTTTGATGTTCCCAACCCCCACTGCAACAGTCATAGTCTCTGGGTACAGACGTCTCCTCTCCCCGGGGTTTTCAGTCGCCCACCTCCCCTACGGGGGCTCCAACCCCCTCCCTCCTCATAGGGGGTACCTATGGCCCCCTCCTTACATACCATAGAAACCACCGTATGAATATATTACAGATATAGCAACCAGCATTCTATTATCGTGATATATCACAACATTATTTGCTGCTTCTTCCAATTTTTTTAATAAGAAAAATGCACAACGAAAAATGGAAACTAACGAGTGAATAGCAACAATGAAAATGATAAATAGGGCGCCATTCAGAGAACGACGATGCGGAAAATTTGCCATATTAAATTTTCTGTGTTTTCTATTAGCATATGAAGCTACAGATATGTGAGTTCCACATTTTAGCCCCGACAGGGCTGCGCTAACCAGCGTTTCACTAGCATATCGATAATGTTAGCTACTTTTCTGATCGAGCATACCATTGTTTTTAAAAGCGTTTCTTACAGTTTTCTGTGAAATTAAGCGCTACATAACATATCTAAATTGCAGCTTGGCGTTTCCTAATTTGGATAGATTGCGTCAAATATACTGCAAAAAATAGACTCAAAAAGCAAATTTTTAAATTATGCCCCGTGCCATACTTGTTGATGCTTGTAATCTCAATAAAATAATGTTATCCTACACTTTAAAAGTCTAGTATTAATCGCCTAATTATGGCCTATCTTTCAGAGTATTCCTCTAGAGATTTGAATAACCTGCTGAGACAGGAGATGAGATGTGATTAATTGATCGTGTAATTTTTGCCATTCTTTGCATCGAAAAATTGTGATCGTGTTAAAAGTTGTCTCTTACTAATTTTGCGAATGAAAAGTATCAGAAGCTGAAATTTTGAGGTTAGCAGTTTTAAAACTTGATTTTTCGAATGATCATAAAAGACTAACATGAATTTTATTGAGTGCTTCGATTTATTGGTACTTTCACAGATCCTCTCTAAATTTCAAGAAGACTCAATTGTTGTACCATCTGATGGTAAGTCGCTGCTTTGCTGGATGTTGGACATAGAGAGAAATAGATATTCATTTTCATTGGCATATCTAGAACAATATAAATATTATGAAACGTGCGTATGCGCAGAACTTAACATCCAACCACATGTTTCATATTTTTCGAAAATATCATGCTAATAGAAAGGAATTCACTTAAAAGACCATAAACCTTTCTCCAAGATCGATGGGCCCGAATTCAAGTCTAACCGAGTCTCAACGAAATATACGGGTTGTTATAATATGCAGGCTAATGACATACAATCACTAGGTTTACTCCCTCGTGGATCTCAGATGAGCTGTGATGCTTCGTTATCCAAAATCATCAGGATTATATTTTTCTATAATGGTGAGTTGAAATATATTGATTAAAAAGGATTTTATCCAATGAATTACACGAATGCTTATGTTCGTAGTCATTCTTTTTGTAAAATGAATTCAATTTGGCCAATAATTCAATTGTGGTCCTGAATGGTTAAGTATTAGCAATGATGGGAATTTCACGTATTACTCCAATTTTTTGATTTTGGTTTCTAAGTGTTACTTGATTTGGAAGTTTGATAAATTTTAATATGCGACCAAGTTCTTTGCGATAAACACTTCCAGAGAGAAAATAAAGAAAAATGAAAGAAAATAATCACATTGTTGCCATATAGCTAGTATATAACGCACGGCTACCATGTTCGCTGTTGCTGTTGATGGATCAAACGCAGTAATACTATAAACGACACCGAATGGAAAGGTGAGAACAATATGAACACTCATTTGCAGAAGCAACATTCGAGTTAATTGTTTTTCAGTTCGACGACCACGTACAGCATTCGATTGACATCCTGTACGAGTGACATATTTTCGAGTATTGTATATAGTTAGCAGACCGAATATAATCATTAATATAGGTGCTGAAATGTAATAAAGAAGAATTTGACTGAAAATATAAATACTAATCAATAGATTTGAGTATTGTAGACATTCACCAGATGATTCTGTGCGATGATACATGGCCAACATTGGCAGTAGATAGATGATGCATAATATCGTACAAATAGCAATACTTAATTTTGCTATTCGCAGTGTACTTTTTGAACGTAGTCGATGTGGCTGGGAACTTGAACAATAACGATCAAATGAAGCTAAAACAAGCATTGTCCTTGCTAAAAGTGGTGGTAGAAATAAAATATATAAATGAATTCTACAACCCATTGAAGTATTTGCCATATCAATATAAAGACCACGTAGCAATTGTACAGGACATATCAGAAGAGTATATATAATACTAAATATAGCATGCGCAAGGAAGTAATGTGTACATGGTGATAAACGAAGTGCACAAGAACGAAATACACATATATTAAGTATATTCGTAATAATCGAAAGAACAAAATGTATAGGTTCAACATAGATACTCATCTGCCGTACTTTCTCAAGTAATTGACTCATATCTATTTCAAATTATTTGAAAATAAATATAGTTGAAAATCAGTAATTCCCGATTTCGTGCTGTGCGAGACCAGTTTACAACAATAATTTTAATGACTGTCGTTTTAGTTTGTTGCTAATGCTCGAAGAAAAATGTGCCTTGCACGTTTTAACTAGGAGCATATTCATGAGCGTTGTTTTAGCATACATCATTGAACATACGGCGTTTGAATCGTTCCGTGTGGCAGTCATGAAATTTACTAATGATGATTAACTAAGTAACAGAACTGTAAATAGCTTCTATATAATTTCACAGAGCTAATAGGTGCAATTAGAAAATAAAAAGAAAATAGAAGAATTCTCTATTTTGTTCTGATATGGTTATAACAGTATTATTTTTGCCAAGTTAAATCATAGAGGATATTCTTGTCGTATGAACATTATCGGTGACTTTAAGAATCAAATTACAAATAGCATTGGTAATAAAACAGATTCGAGAAGAAAACAAGACAAAATGAGAAAAAAGTCGAACAGCATAAATATGACCAGAAGCACTGCCTTTCGAGACATCATATACAGTCGTGAGAAATCCTCCATCGATATTGTACATGTTCGTATAATAATTATTTTGATTCTAATTACTAGATTATTTCAAGATAGGGTATTCCTTCTTCCGGATAGCATAATATAGAAAGAAAATGAAGATTTGATTCTTTTATTGAGGAAAGTTTTTCAAAGTAGGTTTTATTTTTTATTTTTTTAATTTATTTCATATTTAGTGTTATATTATCGCATATAGCTCATTTACTAATTTAAAAATTCCTATAAAAGATATGATTGTGACAGAAGATTTATTTTAGATTATTTTTACTATCCATTTCTATGTATCCTGAGAATATAAAAGGTTCATTGTACTATGATTCTCATTTAATTGTATTCATTGTAATCTATTGAGAGTTTTTACGTTTTTTAATTGTACTTTCAAATGCTACATTTATTTCGTGTTGCGATTTAATCAAAAATCGAAGTTTTCACATAAATTCAATTATTAGTTGAATCAAAATGTTTTCTTCGTTTTGATTCAAACGTATCTCTTTTGCACTGAAAATGAGAATATGATGGAAAGTTTGTTTCGCCTTTTCATAAAGTTTTGAAAAATCTCGTGAACGAATAATCAAGAAATCTAGTTACATCTAAAAAACAGTATTCTAATATTCAATTTTGTCAGAAAGACAAAAATAATTATTCCGACAAAAGGATTTAAAATTTGTAGACATGCTTGCCAAGTTGACTTTTTCAAATGTTGAAGAGGAAACCTTTTAATTCGATTCATAATGGGCATTCATATTAAACATAGATATTCTAAGTTTTACAGTACAGTCCATAGTCACTACTGCAAAGTTTTGTGTAAATGTATCCCATTCACATCACATTTGATTTACTATTAGTAATCGAACAGAGACGCATGGAATAATCTGATTGCTAGTGGCTGTGCATCTTTGAAAAATCTCCGTCATCTCTAACCATATTGAAATAGTTTCGATTCAAAAACAAATGTTTCTTTTACTTTTTTTCATCAATCTAAATCCATTCTTACTGTAAATATTTTACTGTTGTGTGTGCAGTTCTTCTCCATATAAAGCATGGATTTGAAAAGAATGTTTAAAAAAACTAAAAGAAAGAGGTAATACAGATAGAAACAAAACAAGCAATGTTTCCATACTTAAAAGCTAAAGAAATAAATAATTTAAAGCAAGCAAACAAATAGTGAAGGGCTTAAAAGATTTCAAACTCAATAACAGCGTATTATTGAAAATATTCAAAAGCACGCTGAGTAAACTATTAGAAAGCCTCCAGCTGTAAAAGAAAGTAATTTGAAGGTTATATAATTATTGTCAGTATTCTGTGAGTATTGGTAATTGTCGATTCCAATACGAGATAGACAAGCATGATTAAATTAACATAAACCGATCAATATATCAATGTATGCCAATCTTCGATCGAGTTTATTCAGCACTTGCTATTTGTTCTACAATACATATGTTAACTATGTTCATTCTCTCGATTTCTATACTGTTATCTAAATAAAAAATCGATTGTCTACCTCTTGTTTCTCTTTAGCTCCGTTGCTCAACTTCCAGTACTAAAGAGATGATAAGTCACCAAAGCGAAAGACATGTTGCTCGTCAATTAATCAATCTACATATAAGCACAAGACTTGGATATAAGTGGAATTTAAGTATGAATGAGAGCAACAATGGAAAAGCTTCTTGTGGGAAACCGAATACACAAGGGAATATCAGAACATGCAATTTAGAGATCATCATTCGATGATAAAGCATCAAATCATCTTCCTATAATGTGATCCTTAACGCATAGAGCACACAGCTACGTCTCTCTTCGTGTTATGGACCAGTCACTTCAATCTAAAGGATCATGCATCAACTTATTGATGAAACTGTTCACCGTTGTAAAAGAATTTTGTGTTTCTGCAACGGTTTGAGATGCATTTGTGCTAAGTTATTCTTTGATATAGTTCTTTGCTGCCTATCTTTTAATCAATGAATTCCCCCAAACATTGCTGCACGAATCTCAAAATGAAAAGCTTTGAGTTCTTTGACTATATCTGGAGCTCGCCATACCGCTTGGAGAGTATGTTCACAATTTTTCAAGATATTATAAAAATGTTAAATCAAATATGAATTCACACGACGAATCCCAAGAACCTCTGAAGACGGAATAGTTTGTGTGGATGATAACTTGATTTCTAACTCATTAGAAACGAGAGCAATAGAATCCTGATTTCATAAACACTGCTGCTAGTAATAGGACATAATTCACTGCCGCTAATGGCTGCAACAAATTATAGCGGTAAGTTTAAATAGATACAGATTATTACGATGCAAACGGTAGCAAAGTTAGTTTTAACGAGTTATTTTGCAGGAAGTCACTTAATCGCATCAGAACCATTCCGAACACGGATCTAAAAAATTTCGAACTTCGTCAGATTTATTCAGATTCTACAATTGGGAGAAAGCTTCTCGAAGATTTGATTCGGGGGATCCAACTTTGTTGTGAGTGTAGATGTTGGTAGAATCAACGATTTTAGTGTGCAGCAAAAGAGAAATAGCACTCAAACCTCTACCCTTTTTAGAGAGAATCTCTGTTGGTAACCCCGACAAAAAATATTTTCGACAGATAATAGTGAATGAAAATCTCACTCAAGGATCAATGACTAGAAAGACAAAGCCTTTAGACTAACGCATTGTAGTAGCGATTTTCTTCATGACTTTAAGTAGAGAATATACTGCTGTCCCAGCTGATCAGGACATATCTAAAGATTTTCCTCTTCAAACGATCCAAAGATGTAATTCTGAATATTTGTTGGAGTCGGAAAAAACTTGAAACTATGTGACACTTGCCTAAAACAACCCATGCCATTGAAGTCGCCGGTTTTATGGCAACTTAATCTACTAGTGACCAATTTGCCAAGGGGTAACAGCTTATTTATTTGATTTTAAATCAAAAAAATCAAAGAACTCAATGACTCGATTCAAATGATTAAATTTGGTATCCTTGTTGTTCGAAATATCAATCTAGAGAGGGACAGTTTAAATCCGATTTTGTTGATTTCCATGATTTTTCTGACGTTCCTGATTCAAATCAATTGATTTAAATCAAAAACATTTAAAAGTACAAGAACTCAGAAATCCGCTGTTTCCCCCTTGATTTTTATCCAATTGTTTGAGTAATTTTCATAAAAAATGACGATTATTCAAATTGAGACTGGCTTGTTAATAGCATTAGCATAATAAAATTTGAACACTTCTTCATCCGTCGAATTGAATGGCCGAATACTGTTAATGTTAGAATATTGTTCAAACTATTTTTTTTTCATAAAGATAAATTTAGTAAATATTATTGTTGGGTATTTTTCCTATTGTGAACAACTCTTATCTTAATTTACTGTGAAATAAAAACTGATTTATGCAAAATTTCACTCATAATTTTCGGTTTTCAAATAGAAGAATAATAATAAAAAGCTAAAGCAATCGCAATTATGTATTTTGTTGATGAGTTATAAATGTTAAAATTCAAGCTGATGATTCTGGAAAAGACTCTCATTCATCAAGTTCTTTTCGACCTGTTCTTATAATTCAGATGCTCTACTACTGAAAATTACCTACGAAACATTATACCTGTGTTTTTTCAGTCGCAAAGCGATAAACTTTCTGTCATTGCGCGAAAAATCATATCTAAGAATAATATTTGCTAATATGATTTGTATGAACGAAGGTTTGAATAATAATCTAATGCTAACAACATTCATGCATTCAATTCAAGAGATGCGAAGGTATTCTATTATTTTTATCGTAGAGCGATTTAGAGGTTACCCTATAATATTTTCGACAATTTGACATGTACTAGTATTCGGCGCTGTGACTATGGCTACCTCTCGGCGTGTACACCGTCATACTTATACATGTGTCTGGTGAATGAGGTGAGTGATGATTTACTCCTTCTCATATGCAGTTACTAGTATAAAATAATTCTTTTAAATAAAATAACTCTTACTGTCCCCGGAGGTGACATTTATGGAGGGTCTAAAAAATAGAGAAAACGTTTTTTTTCATAAAAGAATACGAACTTTTTTTTTTACTTTGCTTGAAAATGTGACACTCAAAAGTGCTTACATATATAAAAAAAAGAATAAGGATAATTTCTTAAGCTAAAAACTGCATCATAAAACAAAATACTACAGATACTCCGCCGATATTAATACCCAGACTTTCGTATCACGCTTGAGAGGATGTTGACCTTGGATTATCATAATAGGTAATGAAATAAGGGATGAAAAAAATAGAGAATGAACCAATTCGAGAATAAACTAATACAATAGACTGTATAGTGATAAGGCAGATCGTTTCAATTGATAAGCAACAACTACAATGTATTAAAATGTATAAAGAGGATATGTGGCAGAAGAGAACAAAGGGGAGAAGAGAGGAAAAGAGGGAGAACTAAGATACCAAAAGAAAAAGAAAGGAAAAATAAACAATAAAAGAAAAAGAAAAATACCTTATCGTTCTCAAGGAACACTCACCGTTCAAATCACAATTTTGTTTGCAGTACCATTGGTATTTCGCGGTACTAATTCGTGAGAAGCAACAGAATGTACTGACCAGTGACTGAAGACGTCTCGAATATGTGAATGATTCAATTCTATTGGACTCGTCTCAATCGAATAAAATCGAAATTTTTCTATTATGTTCGGTGAATGGTTATCAGAGATTCAAGAAGGGTAGGTTTTGAAGAGCTGGCCTACCTACCTGTGAAGGTCTGTCGGCTTTTATGAAAAATATGATTTAAAAGGAGTGTTGAAAAGTATATTTTTAGAATTTTGCACCCAGTCCCTCTCTGCGCACACAGACGATAACAGATGAGTTCTGCAGGAGTCAGAAAAACTCACACCCACAGTAACACCTATGGGGATTCTGAAATTTGGATTTAGCAATACTGTTTACATTGACATTTTGGAGATTCCCTGTATTTCCTATAATGCTTTTATAGGAAGCATGGTTGACAAAAAGTCAATGAAAAAAAAACCAGGATACTTACTTCACAAACTTGAATCCCCATTGGCCCCAAATTGCATATTCATGATCCTGATTCAGTAGCTTCGCCTAATTCAGGCTGTGCTGATTCTACATTATCGATATGTTCCTCATCATTGAGCTCATACAAACCAAATTTTGAAGGCAATACATTGATTTGGTATGACCCACGAGTTGATAAAACTGAAGATACAATGCTATCAGGAGAAGAGTGACGAGAAATAAACGATTGGGTAATATTCTATTCAGATCAATTCAAATGCCTCAACTATATTCGGTCCGTTGAAAACGAAAAAACATTTCTTATTAAATCGGGAAAAGCAGCAATGTTAGTCATGTCAGAAATTCAGCAACTCAAACAAGTTGATTCAATCTTCATTTTCTATCTTAAAGTTGAGAAATATCAACATGTATTATAGAAATATGATTCGATAGTTGGCATCTATGATAAACGTTCTACTCTGATCGATTCCATCAAACAATGTTGAACTCTTGCAAAAACAGTTACATGCATTCAGTTTCTATGATGAACATGAAGAAAAAGCCACACGTGACATATCAAAAGAGTCGGCGGAATTTTTACGGTTTCAACTGTAGAAAAATGTTCTTCTACAAATGCAACAAAATGACCAAGCAAAACATGAGTTGATTCAGTTTTTTCGCCAATATTATCGTGGAAATCGAAAAGAATGTAGAAATATTATCGAATTTCAACGGGAATATCCGTTCGATCAAAGTATTTATTGGTACACGAAAGATTCATTTTTATACAAACTTGTGAGCAAACCTTTACGTACGGAAGATGTAGGACAATTGCAAATATTTCGATTTTTCATCAGTGATTTATCATCAAAACTAGCTGAAGTCCATAAGAAACAAATCCGAGGACAAAAACATACTATTATACTTTATCGTGGTTCAATACTAGAAACTGGTGAATTGCAGAGATTGAAACAAAATTTAGCTGATATAATTTCAGCAAACCGATTCCTTTCTACCAGTCATTCAAAGTCCGTTGCTACGAGATTCGCAAGGAAATATACAAAACGAAGCAACATAGTTCCTGTGCTTTATGAAATCGAATGCGATTTGAATAAAACGAGATCGATTATCTTTGCTGGTATCAAAGAATATAGTGCGTTTGCACAGGAAGAGGAAGTCTTATTTGATCTGTGCAGTACATTTAAAATTGAATCAATTAGCGAAAGTGAAGAATTGAAAATGGTTTTATTAAAACTCGTAGCGACTGATGCTGGAATTAAAATAGCCGAAAAATATATTGAGTTGAATAAAAAAAATGAACGAAGAAACTACTCCAGATATTCTATTCGGTATCTTGCTTGTCCAAATGGGTAAATATGATCAATCGTTAAACTATTTCGGAACTTTATTGGATACATCGAGAGGAAAAGTCGATATAGCACCAATTCATAGCGAGATTGGATCCGCATTTTTGTGTAAAGGAGAACTGAATGAAGCATAAGAGAATGCTAATCGTGCTTATCAAATGATGGTTAGAGCAAAACCATCTCGTATTAAACATTCAACGAAACTGATGACAGTCATGACTCATGTTTATCTTCGTAAAGAGATGTACGAAAAATCACTTGATTTCTACTTTCAAGTATTGGACATTCGAGAGAAATTTTATGGTAGAAAACATTTAGATGCAGTAGCAGCATTGGATCATATTGGTAATGCATAATATAAAATGGAAGACCACTCAAAATCTTTGATTTATGATGAAAAAGCTGTTAGCGCAATCCCTTACGGGATTAAATATGTGAAACACGATGTAATTGCTTTTAACAGTCGCAGCAATTTTGCTGTCTTTCATGAACCATGCTAGCCATTTACTCATGATTTCTCACAAACCTACTAGATCTGGAATAAAAAAGCTAGTTAGCGCAGCCCCGCTGAGGCTAATATATGGAACTCACATATCTATAGCTTCATATGCTAATAGAAAACACAGAAAATGTAATATGATGAATTTTTTCGCATTATCTTTCTGCGATAGGA
>OENT01000765.1:0-78721 GCA_900239685.1 Rotaria macrura | reverse complement strand
ATTTAGCTGGTAGATAAAATCCTGATAGTCAAACTTGTAAAATACGACTCGAATTCGAAGCATATTTCTACAAATGGCGACAAATTCGATTTTTTTTCAGACATTCTTCTTAAAGCGAAAATTCTAACCCGCTCAGTATATGCAGAATTTTACGGAGCATCTTTCTGTAATAGTTTTTTTAAAATTGTAATGGTGTTAAGTTTCGAAATCTCCGGCGAGATCTTAAAAAAATTACATTTTAGTAGTGAAAATGCACTGTAATGGAAAAATTCTCGTCTCTCTATCAGTAATCTTTCAATCATCGAAAAAATTGTAGGGTATGTTCAACTTGGTTTACTCTATCGAACTATGATAATATCAGTTAGGAAGCTTTGTTTTAAATAAATCCTAATGATCCCATACTCACAGGTGGTCCACGAAGATATACAACTTATGAAAGCCATTACTCCGTTAATATACGTCTGTTAACCGAAAAAATTACGGAATATATGCAGTTTTACATCCTTCGCACTCTGGTAAACAAAAAATATGTACTTTGAAAAAATCGAGTTTTTTTAGTAGGGCCAGGTCAAATTTTTCTATCGAAAATCCACTTTTTCAAAAAAAAAATCTGAAAGTTATATTGATCCTTAACGTACAAACTTCAAGGAGCTCGAAAATATATTTTTCTGCTTCTGTAGCGTTCTGACGAAAATTTCGAATTTTGAAGGGGAAAATTAGTATATTGGCTGTATTCATATGATATAATCTTGCGCAGAAAACATTCAATCGTAATCAAATGATTGATCAATGATAGATACCAAAAAGTAAAATATAGACAAGAATCTAATAAGACAACAATAGAATTATTCATTTTATATAGTACCTAGGATTTATCTATTTATTTATTTAGTCTATTTTTTACACATGTTACAGAAGAAAACAGAATCTAACACAGCTTAAAAGTAAGTTTTGTAGAAGAAATTAAAATAATCTTTTTCTTGAAGGTAAGTAGTGGAGCAATCTTTTATTTTTTTTCAGCAAAATTCATCGTACACGATATTAAAATCGTTAACATTTTCCCAAGAAATACAAATAGAAAAACATTATTTTAATTTCTCCCTGTAACATATACGTTTTGTAAAAAAAAACATGACATCGAATAATTTCACCACACAGAGCCGTATTGATTACAAACAAGTGCAAAACATTGTTGTCCATCAACTAATAATCCATAGTTAGTTATTATCGCCGTACGTAATTGTTTTTCGTTTAAACGCTCAACTAATTCATCGTACGTTAAACCAAGAAATAACATCGATGTACCTTCTTGTTCTTTTGTCCACATAGCAACGAATCGATAATCACCATTACTTAAATGATAAACTTTTAAATCAATTAATTTATAATTATCTGTCAATGCTTTTGAATGTTCTTCGAGCAGTTGAATATCATTTAAATTAATACGATAATAACAATCAGAGCTTAATCGTTTTGATAATATTATATTAGAGTAATACAAATTACCACATAATACATGCGGACGTACATTACTAGCATTGAACTGATTTTCATTCAACCATCGACTTGATATGACAGCTGTACGTAATTTATGAAATGATTTCGTTAAATCTTGTCGTAAATATAAACAAATATAACGAAGCATATTTTCATTTGAATGACGGTATACGTCAAAATGTATTAAATCAAAATGATAACGATTCATCTTCAATGTTAACTCTTGAAATTGTGCTGGATTTAAATTGTAAAACATAACTGACGTACGATTTTGAAATAAATGATTATCATTCCATATGAATGTAAAATAATGTTGTCGATCGATAGTGACAACATCAAACCATGTTATATGATAATTTTCATACATAGCTGCAAGTAAAAACGATGATAGTTGCTCATATGGAATTGATAATGCAACATGCTGATTATGAATGATATTTTTCGTCGTCGGTACTTTTCGTTCCTGCTGTAATGACATATCTTTAAAGAGAAACTTGAATTAGAGAAAAACAGTGTGTTCTTTGAAATGAAATTATATTCTACCTCGCATGAGGACAATTTCTTTATGCCGCATTTCATTTAAAAAGTTCAGTTCACTGTAAGTTAATGGACGTTCACTATCAACATGTCGTTTCGATTTAAATCCTTGTGTTAACCATTCTGGAGTATGAATTGTTAGGTCAATTAATTTAAAAAGTGCTTCAAGAGATTGTTCAATCGGTTCATGCTAAAATATAAAACATGAAAGAATCTCACGACTTTTGTCTCATTCAAAGAGCATTTCTTGTAAAAACAAATAATTATGAATAGAATAATTTGAATTCTATTCATTGATATTTAATCTAACATATATATAGTCAGAAGCGCTCAAGTTATAGATCTATAAGAAGTTAAGTCTATTCTGTTTTCTTGTTTTATTTGAACAACTTGTAAAGTTGTTTAAATACTTGAGTACTTTTGGGTTTGCAAGTAACAATACTTACCAACTATATGTGTATTTATGAGGCTTAAGAGAATTACTTCAGGCAGACAGGTAAGAAATATGAAACTTACAATTGTTTCAAAAGCATTTATGTAAAACAGGATACATTTAATTTTTCATGTATGTCTTACGGCATGCATTAAACACAGTTGTAGACTAAAAGAAGAGAGTAGATGATGTACAACGTGTCGTTCTCCTTATTTGCTCGGTATTTTTGACATAAATGTCCTGTTTTAGTAGATGTTAGAGAAAAAAGAATCCTTAACAGTGTCTTCGTTGTATATGTGTGAATCTATTCTCTCTGGAGTAAAACCACCAAGAGAACGTGTATGAACTGTTATGATTTCGTTAATCTCGTATGGAATTTACTGTAGACCGATAGGCTCACTTATCGAAAAGAATTAAGCTGTGCTCAGAACAATATTATTCTTTCGTTAAGGATCTCGAAATATTTTATTGTCCGTTGATCAAAGTCGATCTCCTTCGAGTTATGCCGCTAGATCGAGTATTGATATAACAGATAAAATGTTTCTGATTTTCTCTTCGATGATACTTCAGCTTTTACTTTCAATGCTTTGAATAACATACAAGGAAACTATTGGTATTGTACGCTCACGGACAGGAAGCACATTTAACAACAACAACAAATTCTAAGTAGACAAACAATGAATCTATTGACTGAAAAAGAAGAAAATGAAAATGAAACTGCAAGTCAATTAAACGTAAATTTCAAAGTCATCATCCCTACATAGATAAATTTCTCGTGTTCAACAAGTTTAAGGATACTTTGAAAATACAGCTCAGCAGTGTTTCATTCTAGGATAGATTCAATATTCTAGATGATTTTAATTAAATTACACACATGGATGATCGATATATACTTACGTCACTGAGCATAACAGTTGCTTTATAGTTTTTTGTCAATTGTGCAATAAGTACTTCTGATGCTCGTTCACCGTACGATGGTAAAATAACAGGCATGATTAACGGAAGGCTGTGCCGATTTTGATGTTCCTTCAATCAAATAATTTACTTATAAGAACAGTAAAAAAAAGGTTTTTCATCACTACATACAAGTGCAAATAATAGCATCCATGAACACCAAAATGATGAATACCATTGTTCATCAATAATTGGTATAAATATTTTAGCACGAAGAATTTGCACTGGTATTGACTCATACCAATTGGTTGAAAAATCAATCGTATTCGATGTTCGATAAATAATCTCTCGTCTGAACAAAGAAATGGAACTACTAACAACATTTACAATTGAATGTTGATTCCTACTTTGAACATCGTTGTTTAATAATGGTTGCTACTGATGAGCATTGATTCGATTGTGGATTAAAACAAAGAAAAACATCAACACCGCAAGCTTCGTGCGCAACATGCGACATGCTGTTGTTTTTATTATATGACTATGCTTGTATGTGAGCAAACAAAGATTGTGTTAAAAAAAAGAAAAACTTAAACAGTTTCCATGTTACTTCGATTTTTCTGCTTTTCTTTTGTATTTTTTCAACGAACATATTTCACATCGTTTTTTCTTTCTTTAACTATTTGAGATGTGACGACTAACAAATGATGATGGCCATGTTTGTGAGCATAAGTGGATTGGTTGAAATCACAGACAAGTTGATATAATCATAGACAAACATGTAGCATAGTGAAAAACTTCTTTCTCATTTCTACGTTTTCTTATCGATGACATTTATTAAAATACGAATTTTCTGGCTTTTTTTTAACGTGTTCGATCTCTTGCATCATTATGAATAGCGATAGAGTTTTTAATTGCCGTTGATTTATCGGAGATGAGTCAATGAAATTCGGTCAATAGTTCATTAGAGATTATATATGTAAAGTCTCATTCAAAATACTAAGGTTTCTATTTTTTTATTCGAACGATAGAATTTGATTTATTTTTTAAGATAAACTTTACATTTCTTACAAAACATCAGATGACAAATAAACGGCCTATTATAACATTTCTCAGTTTTCAGTTTTCAGTTTTATAGAAATAAAAACAAGATTTCATTCAACTGCATATTTTGTCGCATTGTTTTTAAATATTCCAATCGAGTTGATTATGTATTGCAGGCTTCAATATAAATATTTGAAATCATCGACTTCCAAATCGTTTCGTACTCCCAGTAATGAAACCTATTATTTGTGTGAAATAACTTTATCGTACATGAATACAGTTATATTATGCGAATATCTTATGTTTCTACTCGATGTCAAAATCCATTCCACAACATCAAAAGATAGAATAAATGCACGAATGATATAGATTTTCAATCAAAGAAACGAAAATGATTAGTTCATCTATGATGAAATTATTTCAATCAGCATCCTCCCTATCAAATGAAAAGTACACATGTCATATAGTTATAGTTCTCATTAACCTTGACATTTTCACGATAGTAACATATATCTCATTTAAAAGAAAACAAATCTATCACCTTTTTTTCAAACAGAAAATAACTACTGCAAACAATAGAAGTAGGTTTCTAACGCGACGAATTTTTGTATTTGCTTGGAGTTTTTCTTTCTGTCCATCGGCATTTACACTGCATGACTCATTCGATTTGCTTGCTGTGTGTAATCTTTTTCATAAATTTTGAATCCTTTTTTTCTATTTCGAATAATTTCTTTCTAAAAGTTCAAATAATCAACTTAAAACATATACGGACTCCGGTTAATATTGGTACTCTCAATGGTTAAAAAACCATAATGATCAATTACATGTCCATCATCAAATTTTTAACGAAAAAAGCAGAATCATCTTCAGCAACGAAAGACGAGGATACTGTACGCTGAAATCTACGGAAATAAAAGTTTCAAACTTATTGTGTTTGATACTGGAAGAAGCATTGACTATCACTCTATCACTGTCGATGCAGAAAATCCATTCTGGCTCTTTCGACTTATTAAATATCTTTTATCTTTCTCTATTTTAATACTAATAAATATTTTCAATACTCGGCATGTTCTAAGAAGTTTTTATAATTGCTTTACATTCATATACAATCAAAAAAATTTTTATGTTTAATTTCGTTTAGTGAAAGAACACATAATTTCTTCCCAATTTTATTTCATGAGATTTCAATAGTCAAAATAAAAGGATTTAACTTTGTCTACAAACAAAATATGACGTTCGATGAATGTTCTTAATTAATTTACTTTTTGTTGCTACTGTTGTTGTATTCAAGAATCATCGTCAATCATTAATCGAACAACATCGATCATTTCATCGGTTACTGCAGTGCGAAGTCGTCCAAAACTAGGTGAATCAGAGACGTCCAGTTTTCCACGTTCGTATTCATGAATTCAATTGAGAACTGTTCGATCAGAAGGTGCTTGGTCTCTAGAAGCTGCCAACAAACGGGCGTGGCTCTCTCTGTAATTCCAGCCAATTTTCTAGTCATAAGCAATAATTGTACGAAATTATTCTGTGAAAATGACTGATAGTGGTGGAAAAGAAACCTAAATGTCTCGCGATGTCTAATACGTAGGACCCTCAACTTTTCTATTTAATCATGAAGATGCCCCCACGTTACCATGGTAATCTAAGAAGGGATTCACATGTTTCCTTGTGGGGTGTACACAAATCTTTTGTAGAGCCCTTCGTAATTTTTGCATGTGCAATCATGCAGCTTTTTTGTCACTCACATTTTTTATTCGATTCTTTTTGTAATTACTTCTACTATTAATACTGAAAATGGTGCCTATGCTTGAATAATACAACGTCAGTTATTACAAAAGCATACTTCTCATGAGTCTTATCCAAATTTACCGATAACATAATTTAATTTTTTCTCAACAGTGATACTAATTTTCTTAGTTAAACACATATGAATTAAATACAAATACTGACTAGATTGATATATCATTTTGGGTATGGGTGATTCCGCGCAGCTCCGCCCACTTTTACATCGAACTTATTCAGGCACTATTTAACTACGCTAGTTTTGTAGCCCTCGTCGAGTTATCGAAGAAATCATGCTCTGTTTTGATCCAAATCATGCGTTAATTCGAGGAGAGCAGGTCAACAACTCGATTTTCTCAAAAAACAGTGCCCCAAATGAGCGATTATCATTCTACCTGAACATTATTTGAAACTTTCGAGCAGATGACAGGACTGAGCGTCAAACGTTGTCTCTACAGAATGGTTTTCGGAATTATATCTCTAAATTTCAATTTTTGGGAGAACTTGCAGAATCCGTCTAAAATGACACTCCATAGTAAATTGAACTTCTACTAAAATCTATATGACCAGTTAAAGAATCCAATATTTTACAACCAAAATGAAGCTGAAGCTATTCTGGTTCAACTGCCAAAGAGTACGTTTCACAAATACATTTCTTGGTCTAGACAAGTGCTTCTCAAGGGTCCTGGGGTCTCTAAAAACCTCATGTTTGACTTCGATTTTGTCGAAAACTCCACGTCAGAATTTCTTGAAACTTTGTTCTCAAGTAGAGATCAATGGGTAATACCAGTGCTTAAAACAACAGCCTCCCGATCCCAGAATTGTGGGATATCTGATTACTACAATTTGTCTAAAATTCGAAGCCCTCTGGTAGAAGCTTCACCGAATTCTCTCTTGAAACATTTGATATAAGATGCTTATATCTAGTAATTTTTTATGCTGATTACAAATACTGTGTCCACTGGTTATGATTAAGCGTACAGCTTCCAAAAAAAGAAGAAAAACTCCGATTTATCAAGGTGTTTTTAGAGACTTTTCTCTTCCGTTATCTTAATCAGTTTCTAGTTCATATTTCAAATAGTAGAAATGGATCCGGGATCTGGTTGTTGCTGAAATAAACATGGAATAATTATTCCATATGAATGGAAACAAAAATAGCTATGTTTCAGAGAATACGTGTTGAATTTCTGTTAACTGTTGTTGTGTAATTGAGTAGGTATTGCATGTACCGAGTTTAGGAGGTTGGTGCAGTAACTAACAACACCTCATAGGTCAACATCCAATTCTCCCGATTTAGTAGAATATTTGAATGATTTTCTGGCCCACGTAGAGGTATAAATGCAAAATGGAATTCTTTTAAATTCGGCTGAATATCTTGTAAATTACTATCGCTAACCACCATCCATCGTGATATTCGACAACAACATAGTTAACTATCATGACATCGCCTATGGATGGCACGGGCTTCACCTGTTTCAGTTTGAATCACGTATGCGTAAAAACTGAGAAATCTTCGAATGGAACAGTATTTGATGTTGTTTCCCATGTGATTGTTACATAATCGGCTGGTTCGAAATGATGCTACAATCGTACTACTGTTTATTTAGAGGAAACTGTCAAACTATTTTGAAATGTTAAAATAGAACCTACTGAAAATAGGTTCAGTATAAGAACCAGTGTTCCAACAATCAGTCACATACTTTCTGAAATTTGGTTTTATATTTCTCTTGCTAGTACCAAATCTATTTTTCTTCTTCTATTCGCTGTTCTGCAGCTATGAATTGTGTGAAAATGGTTGCTGCCAAGGGCTTCATGAAAACTTTCCGTTTTGAAAGCTCCTAAACTCAATAGTTGTGAGCAAGGGCTTTTGAGACCCATTGGGTATTATCATTTTGAGCCATGCAACACTCATTACGACGACATCTAACCACTCGACGATGTCTTTACTCTACCTAGTAAGTCGATGATATATTTTCAGAAATGGAATCAAGATATCTGACAATGCTAGAAATAACACGAGGAAATCGCCTAAGTGTGTCTTGAATTTCATGGATCCATATAAAAATGATCCGAAACAAAAACCAAGCAAATCAGAGAAGTGTAACGTGAAGATATTATCCTTTTTTTGGAAGCTGTACGCTTAATCATAACCAGTGGACACAGTATTTGTAATCAGCATAAAAAATTACTAGATATAAGCATCTTATATCAAATGTTTCAAGAGAGAATTCGGTGAAGCTTCTACCAGAGGGCTTCGAATTTTAGACAAATTGTAGTAATCAGATATCCCACAATTCTGGGATCGGGAGGCTGTTGTTTTAAGCACTGGTATTACCCATTGATCTCTACTTGAGAACAAAGTTTCAAGAAATTCTGACGTGGAGTTTTCGACAAAATCGAAGTCAAACATGAGGTTTTTAGAGACCCCAGGACCCTTGAGAAGCACTTGTCTAGACCAAGAAATGTATTTGTGAAACGTACTCTTTGGCAGTTGAACCAGAATAGCTTCAGCTTCATTTTGGTTGTAAAATATTGGATTCTTTAACTGGTCATATAGATTTTAGTAGAAGTTCAATTTACTATGGAGTGTCATTTTAGACGGATTCTGCAAGTTCTCCCAAAAATTGAAATTTAGAGATATAATTCCGAAAACCATTCTGTAGAGACAACGTTTGACGCTCAGTCCTGTCATCTGCTCGAAAGTTTCAAACAATGTTCAGGTAGAATGATAATCGCTCATTTGGGGCACTGTTTTTTGAGAAAATCGAGTTGTTGACCTGCTCTCCTCGAATTAACGCATGATTTGGATCAAAACAGAGCATGATTTCTTCGATAACTCGACGAGGGCTACAAAACTAGCGTAGTTAAATAGTGCCTGAATAAGTTCGATGTAAAAGTGGGCGGAGCTGCGTGGAATAACAACTCTCAACGGTGTGTTTTCTTCAGGTGAGTCATTTTCATAATCTACTAATATCTTTGCATCTTGTACAGTGATAAAAACATTAATTGATTTATTATTTCTGACTCAGTTATTGTTCCATCGATGCTGATATTTTCTATTAACTTTCCTCATGATCTTTTGTATTCAAGAGACTTCTATTCAAGTGCTTGTTATGTAGAGAATAATAACCGTATTGAATTTTTAGTTCGGCATTGGTTGTTACCAGTTGTAAACGTTGTTTTTTATTACTTGTCATTTTTAAACAAATACCACAACGAGCTGACATGTCAAACCAATCATGAAGTTAGGGAACCAAATATCTCCACCGCCAAAACGATTCGTTACTAATACTTCACATAGGTTGCTATGCATTTATCTACTATTATAATGAGTTATGAATCGAAAAAAATTGATAAACCCAACATATGTTTTTTTTCACACATAACCCAATACTGCTTTATTCTCTTTTATGAAAGAGTCTTATGAAGAAAATTAATTTTTTTTTGTGTATGTGTCTGCAAAGCGCGAAAAAGATAATAAAAAAATAGTGAAATATCATATCGACATTCACATTGATATCATTTTTGAAGATTACAACAATGATATGATGAATAATGAGGAGAAGTTTGACGACTGCAAAATTTGACATCAGATTTTACAGACTACTCTGGACAGATGATCCGATTCTTGAACTCCATTGGATCCTATTGTGAAACTATCGGATACGATAGAAGTCCGTTGGAAGTTGTCACAATCCCGGATACTGGATTCCTCTAGGAAGTTGTCGGATGTCGGAATAATCGCGACCTTGGCCAGAATACCGGAATTCTGATCCCTTTGAATCGTTCTTAGGTGGAGGGAGAGAAGATCTTCGAATCTTTAATTTTGAATTCGAGGGTTGAGATGGTCTACATATATAACGCAAACGAAAAAATAGAAGTATTGTACCCCTTTTGAATAGAAGTTTTCTTCTATCAAGAAAAAAATGGTGTCCTTGATTACGTAATCAGTGGGTAAGAGCAGAATAGGAACCAGTTAGCAATTTTTAACATAGTCCAGACTGGCCGAAGAAAAACTCCAACCGATCCGGCCAGTTATAAATCCGTCTTATACCAGTGAAATTCGGGCATAAGAACTTGGATGGCTCAACATGTCTTCAATCATTTATTTCGGTACAGTAGCTCGTAGTTGTGCCTATTTAAAAACAGCTAATAATAAATAACAACTTTCCCATCCAGTATTTACAATAGTAGGGTTACCAAGCAGAAGTAAAATGTACCGAACATCTGCTGCTTCTGATTTACACTCAGCTCTACAAACCAAAGTGTACACAGTAAATGTTGCAAAAACCATTTGCACTTTGATTCTAGAACCTTGACAACTGTATAAGATATCAGAGTATGACCTCTCGATTAGGTTTATGGTGTTCAAACTTGTTTTCTTTTCATTTTTTCGTTAAATATTGTGTCCGATTATGAATCAGTATATCTATTATCATTTATTTGCAGGAGAATGCAATGGGGTCGGAGTGAGCAACTTGATTCGGTTCCTCTTCACTTTAATTGCATCTGAACACTGATTGGTGTGATTCACATACGCAACATAACGTGAGGGCGCTATGATTAAAATGAAGTACCGTTCTGTCGAAACTCCGAGAAAGCCTCAACGAAATTTTTTTCAGACAGGTGACTCTCACACCCCGACCACAATTATACCACGCCTGCTTATTAGCTTTCCAAATCTTAATTTATACTCATCACGGCAAAACGAACAATATATTTTTGTTTTCTAGATGGGAAAAATTGGATTCAGTACGCTTTGTACACTTCGGTGCCAAAAAAAAAGTATAAACGTACACTTTCCGGGAATAAGTAAAGTGTACAGGTACATTTTGTTCTAGATTTCCATTAGAAATACTGTTCCCATCCAAATTATATAGAAGTAGTGTCAAAATGGCTATGACGATGTTTGTATCATTTAATTGTTCCGTTTTACACAAGCCTAGCTTTAATTTCTACGAGTATGAACTTCTTTTAATCGACAATTTGACTTTTACTACTAAAAAATGATCTTCATTTTATAGACGTTAGTATTGCGAATGTTAGAAAGTTAGATTCTATAATTAGTCTCTACTTTAAAATAGACGTTAACCAATAGAAACATAGTATCCATATATTCACTGGAGAGTCCAAAATTGATACCATCTCTTTTAAACCAGAATACACAGAATTAATTTCTATCACTATTTACTGTATCCTTCGTATTCCTTCATAATTCAGAATACTGGAATAATGCGGTTGAAAAAAGTATTAAGCTCTTCGTTTCATTGCTTCAAAGAAAAACGTTTAAAAAAAATATGATCATTGTTTTCTCAAAATTTTCAAAGGGAGATAGAATTTTTAAATGAAATATGGCTTCTAGTCATTGAACTTTCATAGTTTCTGATTCATCAAAATTTAGATCAGTCGTAATACACAGTGTTATAGTTGTATCTCGTCTTCTAACAACGAATTTACTGATTCTTTTTACAAATAAGACAGTTTACTTATCTTTCATAATAAAAACGTATCTTCTCATTCAATCATACTTGATTTAGTGTAGGACATGTTTATATTTTGGTTTCTTAATATTAACCGAAAATATAGAATAAAAAAAATATTTTGTTGTATACACGTAACAGTGAATTTTCATGAAAGGATAATTCCCGATGTCTAAATTATATTGTGTGCTGAATCAAACATAAAAGAGTATGTTTTCAATTGTTCAGATGTACTCTTATAATAAGATATAATTAAAAGAAAGCGACGAGGACACCAACGCTAGAATTTCTTAGTCATTTTGAATTTGATAAATCTTTCATTGAGTAAGTCACAAAAATCTTTAAAAAATTTTAATTTGTTCATTAAAAATTTAACCTATTTTGTTCATATAACATCTTAACGACAAGACGCACTGTATCGAGATGAGTGACGCGAAGCAACTGGAAGCAGGGTTGCCAACTGTTCAAGTATCAAATTAGGTGCAGTAAGTTTGATATAGGGTACACGTCGGGTACAACTCAATTTCAAATGGGGTGCATTCACGTTGTACGCAGTTTATTTATTTCACAAAGGCCACCGATGAAGGAACTCAATGGCAAAATATATTGTTGATATGAAAAGAGCTTCCTGAATTTTTCTCTTTACAGTAAAGCCTAGATTTCACATTAAAATCTCTATTTTCAATCAAATTTGTTCACAATAAATTTCATTTTGACATATATCTATTCAATTCAATCATAATAAAACAATGTTTACTCAAAGCAAACCATCTCTATTTATAAATACACTAATAGGTACACGAATTTTTATGGAACTAGTTTTGCTTACTGTTGCCACATCTCATTAGTTCTGGTTCTGATTGGGCAAAGGAAAAATAAATCTTCAGATTTCATAACATCATTAAATCTGATTTTCAACTCAGCATTAATGGTTTCATTCGACATCAAATTTCAACACGCTGTCCATGCAGTTTTCATATGATTAAAACCTCTTTCGATGACGAATGCATTCAAGCAAGAAATCGAGTACATACAGGACGAGCATTACGGCGAACAAATACGGTCGTAAACAAACGTTTACAGTAACGTATATTACAGTTTCCGATCGTTAATCGCCGTATGCTGACGTTTTGGTATGCACCGTATTACGGCCTATTTTAAAATGGAGTATTCAGCTGCTTACGGTCGTTTACGGCACGTTGAAAAATGATCATAATACGGTGCATACTAAACGGTGAAAAAATAAACGAAAACGACCCTTTACGATCGTGCTTCTTCAATCTAGGCACATAAAACATAATTTTGTTCTTTCCGATGAACATTGGTGGCCATCTTAGAGCCCGAAATTGATCCTGTCGAATTTCAGTTTCTCTTTCATGATTTTCAGTTGTCGATTTGTGAACGAAATTATGTTCATCATCACAGTCGATGTATAAGTCATCGTTATATTATTCATAGGCACAAGGAGCACCATTATTGATACATTCTTGAATTTAAAAACTCGATGGTTCATGATTGATCTCACTTCTTTGAATTTTGATTGTAAAATATTCATTTCATCGAATCGTTTATCCCGATTGATCTCCGTATTGAGAAAATCAAAACATTTTTCAATTTGATGAAATGTAATTTGATCAAGTTTACAAATTCCTTAAAGAAAAAAGATCATCATTGAGACGAGATCGGGTGAACAAATTAGATAGAAGAACCTCCGAAAAAATCATCCATGTTTCGGGACAAATGAATTTTGAGTCGCAAAAAATTCTTCAAAGAATCGTTGAGAAGAAGTGGATTTTAGAGGAGATTTTAAGGAATTTCTTCAGAAATCTCTAAATACATCATAGAATGCTTGTCACTTATTCCGTGAATGTGGACTAGCAAGAGAAAGAAGCTGGTACCATACGTGTCGATTGCGGTTGAAAGTCTACCACCCTGTCGCACCGGCGCGATGAAAACAAATAAACAGCTGCCGTCGCATTTTCACCGCTATTGTATTTGGAAAAACTTCTTGCACCGCGGCATCTTATTAAAGATTTTTGCCATTAGTACCGCAGCGGTCTCGGTGGTTGTCATGCCACCAAGAATATCTGTGGTCGGTACATATCATAAAGTACAATCATATGTGAGGCACTTATAGACCACTTGAACGATCACTGTCTTAATAATCTCTTGGAACTCCCCTTACAGAAACATCCTATTGTAAATCTATGTGAAATGAAGAGATTCTCAACTATAGAGAATGCATACAGAATACAAAATACTAGAAACAACGATTGGAAAGAATAAATGGAAACTTGCACTGTCCTGTGTAGGAGAGAGAGAATTTACCAAATTCTATGAAGTATTAATGGTTTTCGTATGTTTTGATAGGCTTTATCATGGGCAGTGATATCGTCATATGTTGTTCTGACTTTTACTGAAGTTCCTAATTTTTCTCGAAAAATATGTTTAATCGCCTAGTTTCCTGCTTTCTTGACGTGGACCACTGCGTCTCCTTTATTATACTTAGGACGTCTAAACTAAATATTGATGGTGGGAACTAAGCTATTTTATCACTGTAAAAGAAGATGGCGCACCACGAAGGTTGACACTAATCAACGTACTCGTTGACATACACAATTTTTGGCTACTGGAATGGGATGATGTAGAGCCTCGTTCAAGCAAGAAAGAGGGCGTTCAAAGCAAGAAGACATGCACATGTACATTTTTACATGTATATATTAGGAAGTGAGCGTTAAGAATATTGTCGAGTCAAAACATTTTCAATTATCGAAAACTCCATGAAATATCGCAAAAACATTTCAACTCGTCATTTGTTTGAATATTGTAATTAAACTGTATCAGATAGAAGTCGAAATAGTTTATTAGGAAATAAAAATCAGCTTGTTATTTTCTCTCTCTCATTTTATTGTGATTCATACTCATAAAATTGTTGGAAATTTGAAAACACGTCTATGAAATAAAAATCGGTACATCCAAAAACAAATATGATTAAGCAAATTGATCACTTAAAGAATAGAAAAAAAGACAGAAAGACTCTTCATAATAGATCTATTTTTAAAACTTTCTCTCGAAATTCGATCATATTTCTCTGACATGAATCATTGTTGTTGCTGAGGCTTCAAATTTTCCAATATGCTCTCTAACTGACCCATAATGCGTTATTTTTGGGGTGAAAGATATTAATTGCTTTTCGCGATAAATAAAAATTTTATTTTCATGCGATCATGAGCAATATTGTAACTTATACTTAACTTTTCAGAATATCTTAAATGAATTCAGATTAAATGTTTTCGTTTTTAATACCATAATGTTCTATCAATTCAAATGAAACTGATATTCTACGAATTTCAAATTATGATTAGCCTTAAGTATAGACGACAATTCTTTTCAAAACAAAACTTTATATTTGGTCTTTCGCCAACCATCTCGTTCTATACGACACCCATGATGCAATTTCATATGTCAAACTATTGTTGGACAAAAGAGAGTAAAAAATGGAACGTTGTCTTATTGGTTGAAACCATTCAAAATAAACTACATACAGCAGTGTGTATAAAGAATATATAGCTTGTGAATGTAGATTATCTTAACCGAACCCAACTAACCAACCAGCCTACATTCATCTTAACACGTGTTTCTCCGAAAAAAAATCTTTTTTTCTCCATAGAAGTATACATACAGTTGCTTACAAACAATTCTCGTTGTTATTATGTATACGAAGAAATTCTCTCTCACGACATGTAGTTCTTTTTCTTGTGTCATTTTCCGTAAAGCACATATACGTACATACAGACATATAAATATATATACGTAACGCGAAGTATCTATATAAAATCCTTGATTTTATTTTGTTTTACATTTCAGCATCAGTATATAAACGACACTTATTCAAAGAATAAGTATGTTGAAAAGAATGCCTTAGATGAATCTGAATTTTTATTATTTGTAAATCTATATAAATATATATTTTCACTTAGTAATCAGTCAACAATGCATGATAGAAGTACCGTTTATTTACATGATCGTTTTCTTCTACGGCGTACACCTATGCAATTAGATCAACGATCTGTGTGTCCACCATGGAGATACACACAAATTCCTGTTGAACTTTTCGATCTCATGACGTTCGTATTGAACAAAATCTAGATTTCTAGTTAAATTCAATGGTTTGTTCTTCTTTTCATGCCAGTGCACCCCCATTTATGTCTGTTCGTCTATATCGACTTCATTATGAAATTCTACAATTTTACCAATTTATGATTCCAACAGAAGAAGAACATGCCGTACGGCAACAAGTTATCAATCGGGTTACTAGTGTAATTAACCAATATTTACCTACAGCTTTAGTAAGGAAAAAAAACCCAGTAAAACGAAAACTGTTGTTGTTTTTGTTTATTTTTCGTTTTAGATCGATGTTTATGGAAGTTATAAAACTGGATTATATTTGCCAACGAGGTTTGACAATAAAACAAATAGATATTTGTTTTTAGAAAATAAATAATGGAATATTTTTCTTTTGTAAAGTGATATTGATTTGATTGTACATTCGAAAGATGGTCGACCGTGGCAAGCAGAAGAATTAGAAGCTTTGATGTTAGTTTTACGTGAAGCATTCTGTCGTCATCGTGTTTGTGTAGAGGAGGGAATTCAGTTGTTGAATGGTGCATCTGTACCAATTATCAAATTAACGGATCGTAAAACTGATGTTAAAGTGGATATGAGTTTCAACATGAATAATGGCCTTTGTAGTGCGCAACTCATTCTTGTACGTACTAAAATATAGGAAGTCTTATTTTCTTCTTTCATATTCTTTCAACTATAACAATGATCTTAACATGGAAGAAGTCTTACTATTGATGAATCGCTTTTAAAGCAACTTGTAAATCTTGAATACTCTGAAGAAAAAAATACAGACTCTTAAGGATTTATATTGTAATCTTTTTTACTCCAATGCTTTAGTCTCACTGTAGAAAACCTAATTTTTCTTATGCGTAATTCATGCATACCGTTAGTTTAAGCTATTTCGAAAACTATTTATTTTGGGAATTCTACGTTTGACATAAAAGCTTGTCGTTGACATACTAGTTAATACAATTAATCTTATGATATCAAGGTTTTTAAAAGTTAATCAAATAATTGCAGTCGTTGTCACGTATCTGTTTCTTAAGTTAAAAGTCAGAATTTCAAATTAGAATTTTTTTGCATTGACAACATTAAGTAGCATGTCGATTTCGTCAATACAGCAATAACCTAATTATCTTAAATATTTTTAGAATATTCATTTTGTAGTGTTGACTCTATGAATTATATGTTCTAGACACAAACGATTTATTATTAAGGAATTTTCTTCGGTAAATAAGATTTTTTTTTAAAATACCTATATTAGGTACAATGTTTGTTTTCCTTTACGATTATTACTATTGATGGTAATAGATCAACGATAGGACGAAAAAATATACCTAATTTTTTCTTATTAATTATTTTTTGTAATATATATAGATTGTTTATCAAAGTAGGCGCGTTTAAAAATAGAACTACTATAGAAACACATGTCAAAATTCAGGTCCATGAAATAAATATACGTTTTCACATAGACGCATGAAGTACATGTTGACTAATAGTTGCTTCGCATTTTTATTTTCTAGCGTTATATGGAAGACTATCCATATTTGAAATATCTTGTCTATGTCTTAAAACAGTATTTACTCCAACTTAATCTCAATGAAGTGTGGACTGGTGGTATTAGTAGTTATTCAGTTATTCTTATGTTAGTCTGCTTCTTCCAGGTAAATACTAAATTTGTTTTTTTTTCCTATCTATCAATATCATTTATACTTTCAAAACATTAAAACATCTAGACTTACTATAAAAAAGATCAATATTCATTATGGTCTCCATTCTTATCCTCATCATTTTTATCTGGTCTATCGACATCTTCAACAGTAACAATGAAAACTACATCAACTTTATCGTCATCATCAGTAAAAACAAACAGTACTAGTGGTACTGCAGATGATTGTTCATCATCAACGTCTTATCCATCCTCATCTGCTGAATCATGTATTTCATCTGATGATAACAATAGTTGTAGTAATAATAATAGCGATATCGATGATGATCATTTTTCTAATCGTCTGAATAGCAATCATAATGTAAAACCTAATACTATTGAACATGTAAATCTCGGACATATGCTAATTAGTTTTCTCGAATTATATGGTGTATATTTTAATTATGCTAAATTGGGCATACGCGTGCAAACACCACACGAACCAAATCGACCAGCCGGTTTTATTGATAAAGAAGAATTATTTAAAAATTTTTGTTGTGGACATCGAACAATAAATAATTTATGTATTGTTGATCCATTTAATGATAGTACGTAGATAGAAAAGAAGACAAAATCAATTCTTTTTCTTAATTAATTTTTCGTTCCATTCTCCTTTAGAAAACGACATAAGTAAAGCTTCATGGTTAACACCAAAAATAAATTCAGCATTTCGTGAAGCCTATGATAAATTATTACAAAGTATCTCTGATCAAAATACAACATTAAAAAATGCACCTTCGTATGGCAAATCTGCCTTGTTTAGTTTTTCAAATCTCATTTCAAGTATTTTCTTTTTTTCTATGTAGTATTCTTTCAAAAATTATTACTGTTAGTGAAAATACATTACAATATAGAAAACGATTACGTATGATCTATCGTGATTATCAAAATGAACAAAGAACAGTTAAATATATACAATATGGTCGATTGAAGTATGTAAAAGCCTTTTGCATTGTCTATGTTCAGAAGTTATCTGGATGATGCCTACAACAATAGAAATTATCACTTAATTTAAATCTCTACAAATGCATCGAAGTAGTAGTTGAGAGACTTCATCGATATATGATATATGATCTATGATGAACTTTGACTACAACTCTAGATGTTTTCCAATTTCCCCATGCATGAGATACGATTTTATCAATTCTAAATTATAATTGTTTGGTGGTACTGACAAATTTACAGTGAAATGATGTAAATATCTCCTCGAATGTTTGACCATCGAAAAATGTCATTAACACATCAATCACATAACCAATTTCTTTCACTACTATCCAACTTTGTTTGTAATTGCTTTTGAATTGCAATTTTTCGAGTTGAAAATATTAGGTACACACATTTAATACGATCTTGTAATTTGTTATTGTCTCTGACCTCGAGCTTTCGTCATATGATGAAGTCTGATGTTTATTCCTGGAGTCTTTATACAGAGTTACCAATTTTTACCATTTTCTTTTCTATTATAATATTCATTTTGTATTGTATTGTGCAAAATTGATGTTTTAGTTATACAGCACCAATGGATAAACCACTAGTTCATACTACCAATGAAAATTCACTCAAATACTCATATCACATACCTTATCAACAACAATTTTTGTCGTCACATAATGCTTCAAATCGATCACAACAACAACGAACGAATCATACAAAGTAATGAAGAGAATATGTTTTTATTTTATTATAACTTAAACTTTATTGTCTTATTAAAGAACTACTACTACCACTACTACTACTACTAGTACTACTGATGATGATCAGCGAAATGCTCAAGAATAAAGTGGTAATGATATAGATAATTGTTGATGATGATGATGAAATTCAGTCAAATATCTTTTCTTGTTTCTTTATATTTATTATTATTATTTTTTTTCTCGTCTTACTTTTCTTCGGCTCAGCAACGTACCATTCAATGTCTTTCTTTTCATGTTCATCATTCTCTTTCCTTACTAAAATTATAAACATCTGAAAAAATATATAAAACATTGAAAAAAACTCTTAAAAAAATTCATAAAAACGTTTTTGTAAACATATAAAAAATACCAGTAATTCTTTCTTTTGCGCGTCGTCTCTTCATCTTGATTTTAGTGCGTTTTTTTCAGTGAACCTACAAAGATGAAAGATATCCTATTCCACTATCCCCGTGTTCAAACTTTGTTCGCCTTATTTCTTTTGATTGACAGACTCTATTCAATATATATATATATATATATATGTATTGGTACTATCCTTCGTTTTGTGTTCCTTGTACAAATATATGCTCCTCTTGTTTTTCTTGTTTGCCATTGATATATCTCTATTTTTTCTTTGCGTGCGCGTATGTATGTGTGTGGATATACTCATCTTTGTTTGTTTGTTTGGTTCTTTCTCATACAATCACTAAATTGTCCTTTTCTCTGACTCATACTCTATGTTTCAAAAGAGTTTGTTAATCCTTGTTTGTTTTTCTCTCTTGTGCAAGCTTTATCTACATGTAAAAATTTCTCTATCTGTTTGAGACAGCTTGAGGAAAAAAGTATCTAATTAGAGTTAGACAGATATATATATATCTATATATATATATATATAAATATATAAGTGTGTGTTTGTGGTGGTTGCACTTTCGGAATAAAACCGAACCATTGCGAATGTTGGCATCAGCTGTTATACTGTCCAACAAAAGACAAATGTATTTCATATAATTTCTTTAAAAGGAATTCAAGATCATTTTTCAAGGATTTTATTTTTTAGAGGTAATTTGAAAATTAAATTGTATTCCATCATCATATGAGAGTACATGAAATGAATAAACGTAGTAGACAATACTAAGAAATAGAAATCCATTAATTATACTAAAGATTGAAGAAGTGAATCAACATTCGTAGATTAATCATGTTCTCTAGTCACATTTAGATGAATTAAGACTTGATTACTGTTGATGCTGATCGTACGAAATAATGTCAAAGTTAAGAATAATAAAAATCGTTGCATAGTAATAATTCGCTTACAAGTCAGTCATCCATTTAGTTGGCTAATCATGATATTATCAGACAACTGTTATGTCAATTTGTACAATCAAGGTTATTGCAAGGTCACAACAATCGAGAAAGAACTCAATGATGCATGATACCAGTTAGAAGATTGTTGATGAGGATTGAATTAATACTGAGAAAACGAAGAAGGTTCCATTCGATTCCCAATATTCGAAATCAGACTTCGAATCCTACTTTACATATTCTTGGTTAGAATGTCCGATGTTCTCAGACAATCTTCTAAATATCTAGTAACCATAAGCAGTAGAATAAACATAATCATTGATTTATATATATATGTATATTATTTTTAGCGACTAAGAATTCGGATATTATATAAATACAAATTTTATATTCTTCTGGCGGTATATATTTCAATCATGTTTTTTCATGTATCTAGTACGAAATCATTCATTTTGTAATTGTATTTCTGTAAATTTTCAACAAGAAACTATAATATATGAAAATACGAGCTTGAAACTAAAAGTTAAGAGGATAATTGAAGATCTAGAAAAAATTGATTCTACATGAGATCATGTAAGAATAAGAGATGAGTCTACTATCGTAACACTTATCGCTATTGTATCGAACGTCTATTCAGACGATAAAAGTAGATTTCGAGAAACAAATATTAATTCCCAAATGAATTTTACATCAGTTAATTACATCTGCTAATTGACAGCATCGACCGTTGGTGGATCCAAACTACGAGTCAATCTATATACATTATTTAGTATAAAAATTTTGGATAAACCTAATTGGATGAAATTCTATCGATAGGATTAATATTTTACTCAAAAGTATTAGATATCATAATCTCTAAAGAAGTAGATAAAATGGAAAAGGAACAAAACATCTTGTTTACTCTAGGTACATTGTTAGGAAATTTTTTTTTGAAGAACAGAAAAAACATTTCAATCCCATATTGATGTACAGTAAAGTTGTTCGATAGCTTCCAATATAATTCGAGCTGTTCGCCCAATTGAATCGATTGCAATTGAACATTGATAGAATAGTAATTTAACATCATCAAAATTGTCATCTTCGAATATTTCCGGAGGCATTGCTGTTGGTACAATTTTTGATGGTTTTGGTATACTTGTCTTAGTTGTGATTGTCTCTTTAGTTGTCATCGTGTGTTCCTATTAAGAATAATAATATCATATTTATGAAAAATAACAATAAAGACTTAGTCTTTCACCATAATAACTTTGTTAACGTCATTTAAAATTATTTCAACTAGTTGATAGAGTGTTGTCGGTTTTTCATCTTTAATTCTTTGAATAATTTGTCTTAACGGTGTTAGAAATTGTTGTTGTAACATATTGAATAAGTAATCATCGAGACGTTCGGAACTACTCATTATGGTAACAAATTTACGTGTTTGATTTTTTATTTCAGCAAACATTCGATGAACACTTTTCACGTTGAGATCCGGATGAATACTTTTAATAAACCAATCAGGTAACGTACCATTCCTACTAAGTTCTTTATAAATAGTATCAATATGAGTAATATTTCTTAAACTTGATATAAAATATTCTAAATCGAATTCATTTTCAGCAGTATACCACAGACTATTCCCTAATTTTTCATAATCAATATCACGCATAGCAGTACGAATGATAGCATCACGATCGATGTTTCGTCGAATTTTATTCATACTTTCATTATTATTAAGAATTATCAAGACTGCTGCTGTTAAGTTAACATCTTTAAATGAATTAGCAACCATTTGTTCGAGTACAGATGCTTTTACGCTAGTCGTAATTTTATCTTTCGACGTATTTTCGATGAAAAGGAAACGCTTTTGACGATGGTGTTCACTTGGATAGGATGACGTATGATAATGACGCATGGCTATATGAGCTATCTCGGGTAAAATAGTTGACATACTAGTCGCTGTACGAAGAAAAGAACATGTATTCGGATTCAGTTCAGCAAAAATGTTATTTTTTAAATAGATAATGCACAAGAAAAATTTCAACAAAAGATGCATGCTCGACTGTATGTTTTAATTATCGAATGAAGTTTGTATTTGTATATATATATATAATATATACAGCACACAGTACTTATTGGCAATTATTTCAAGTATTTACCAATTAATATAAAAAGATTTATATAAAAGTATCGATATTGTAACAACTTCTTCAGTATAATATGAATGCTGATTCTTACTTAAAACAAGAAATCATATGTTTAAATCATTATTCAAGAGATGAAGTCGTCGACTTTCACTCATCAGAGAAGAGAATTATGTTGAAATCTATCAAAAATAACTTGCCAGTTTGTTATGTCAATTCATTTCGTCAATAAAAAGATACATTTACAGTTAGAAAATTTATCATATGAATTTTGTTTATTTTAAACAAGCATACGTAGGTATCTTGTAATAAGAGCAAACTCAGTACAAATCATCTATTGATTGTTGTGCAAATACTACATTCAAAAATTGTCATGACCAATCTTGGTAACCAAGTAGATATTGTTTTTTCAATGTACGGTTGTTCGTTCATCTCATTAACACATGAAGCAGAGTTATTCCCATGAAAACGCTTATAATAAAAAATTTAAAGAGTTCTACAAACAACTTCTAAGTCAATAATTGATTATGATATCTTTAATGGTGAAGAAAGAATTCACAGGTGATAATATCACGTACTATTGAAAAGAAATAGAAAACCAAAAGATATCAAATATCTACATAACTATTTGACGCTCTATTTTGTATTCTATGAATTAAGAATAGCAGAAATTTATTGCAATGAATCGAACAACAAACGTTACTGTATGTAATTAATAAAGATGAAATATGCATTCTACGACTAATATCGTTTCTTTTTTCAATTAATTCATGAAGGACTTCAATGTTTTTAAAAAAAAGTAGGAGAGTCATGGATTTCATTTTGCTTTTATATACCAAGAAAATTGAGAAATGGGATAAGAATCGGTGTTCGACTTTTATAAGCAAGATAATCTGGATTATTACCAAATAATTTCATTGTCTGCCGTTCTAGTATGGGAATTCCACTGACAAATGAAAGCAAGCATGTTACAAATATAGGTGAAAGTATGCCAAGGAATCGTTCGTGTCCAACGAGCATATGCGATGATGATAAGTATAAACCTAGCCATAAACATATTTCACCGAAATAATTTGGATGTCTTGAATATTTCCAAAGACCAGTGTTAATAAATTTGCCCTAGATAAGTGTTAAAAAAGGAAATTTCTTCTTTTTTAGCTATCCATTATTAAAATAAAAACGTATTCACATACTTTATTGTTTAAATCATTTTTAAATGCCATTTTTTGTTGATCCGCTATAGTTTCAAATAGAAAACCGAATAGCCAAAGACCCCAACCAATATAATCAATTTTTCTTAATGGTTTATCAATTGTTTTCTGATTAAGATACAATGTTGGTAGAAGTGTAATCAATACCCATACACCTATGATATAGGTCTTTGTTAGATTCATAATTTTACACTGAAATTTTTCTTACCTTGCATCATCCAGACGACGAATAATTTTGATGGAGCATGACGCATACGATCAAATCGTGAATCTTTGCCAACTTTTAACATTCGATAAAATAGAAATGTTCCTAGTCTACGTATTGAAAAAGAAAACTTAAGTAGAATATTATACACAGTGTTACTTTATGTGCGCACTAGAGGTACTTCATTCGACCGAAAATATCAATTGTACTTGATTCTCATGAAATATCATCATAAATCTTTTTCAAAGTTAGAAATTCTTGAGAGATACGTTGTTCAAGACATTAGTTGAATACATCAATATATGAAACTCAAAAACTAAGGATCAAACATAAAATATAATTGGAATAAATCGATCATTGAACTGTCAGGCAACTTATGTATTCATTATTAACGACTGGATATCTATACAGAATGATTCTATTTGATGATCAACTCTTCTCTTCTTCTCAATCGATTAACTATATTCAAAAATACTGATCGAAATTTTCCAGAAATTTCTCGATAGATTTTTGTTCATATTAAATATTACCTTAACGCCCATGCAACTATACAAGAAAATTGAATATTTTGCCGAAGAGTCTGACGCCTGCCTTGTCGGCTAAGATAGGTTAAAAGCATAAATGTTAACGAGCCTAAATGTAAAATATTGAAATGAGCATAGAGTAAAATCCGAATTGTTAAAAACTCCATTACCGGTTAAATCATAATATTTTTCAGTTCGAAACGTAGCTGAGATAATCCAACCAATAAATTGTATTGCAAAATCAACGCCTATCAATTTTCCGACTTGTAAACCCATCTGAAATCTATGAAGATTATTTCTTGTTAGTGTTAGTATTTTCCATAACAACTGAAAATGTAAAAGCATATGTTCTACATGAAAAGAAAACAAACCATGTTCGTAGTTCGATGTATGTGTGCTCGTGTAATTATGATTATCAATATCTGCTGTACTACTTTGCATGATAGAAATTGCGTTATGTCAAAAAATTGAATAGCTTTTTGCTGGGTATTTCAAAAGAATATACTCTCAAAATAAATGTCTTGCGCAAACTCCTAATCGATTCAAAATTTTCATCAAGTGTAATAACATCTCTAACGTTCTACAAGTTCACATTCATAAGCCCATTTCACGTTTCGTTTTTTTACGTCTATCTATGCGTTTTCAACAATGATCACTTGCTAACAGGAAAAAAATAACTGTATCTTACATTTAGTAATTGATTCAGCTTCGTTACTCAGAAATAAAAACACAAGTTCTCATGATTGAATATCGATGCTTATTTACAAAAAATGATACGTAACATAGTAGACCAATCAAATTTATAGTTTTCATATAGGGTCATTTTTTCTTTCGAATAATTACAATCAATTCATTTCCTTTGTACATTTTTCACAGGATCATTCTGATGATGACACAATGTGCATGCCGTATTTTTCTGCTTTCTGTCCAATGATGGATAAAATATTGTGCTGCTCACAACAAATACATTTATATTTACTACAATGAGATGATTGGTAAACCCTCATAATTCTAAACAAAAAGATTCAAGTGTTCATATTGAACGATTTTGTTATATTTGAAGATGTTTTATGAACATGTGCAATGAGTCCATGCTCGATGTTACATGATCAGGTGACTTAATGGTCATCTGTTGATTGCATTTTGACACAGAAAATCAATAAATTTTCTATGAACTACATCATCATAAACTAGATTTTGTATTTAATATCGAATTTTCAAGTTTTGTGTTTATCAAATTTATCATTTATGATAAATGTTGAACTAGATATTAGTTTTTTATTGATAGTTTCCACATTTAATTACTGATCATTTCATAACCAATACCATCGATTAACAATCTACTCTTAGAAAAGATTCATATTATTATTATTGCTATTATGCCGTTCGGTAATATAAAAACGGTCGTTCAGTGTGTCTGTCATAGTTGCGCGTTATTGATTATCACTTTCATCGATATTCATGTGACTAGCGAAAAGATGCCTGAAAAACAATGTTCACGTAATATATGCTTATTAATCGTGCATTCATGGTAGAATGATAAGAATCTTTTTTTCTGTCATTAAAATAGTCACGCCTAGATCTAAAAAAAGAAACAAGCTAAATCGAATAATGCAGGTTTTCATAGCGACCGATTTCAAGCGTACGTACGAATGGATGTAGAAATTTCGATAGGGTTCGATTGAACTAAAAGAAAACAAAATCCTCAGTTTCATCTACAAGTAAACAAGAGGAAAAAGATAAATGTCTTTTAAACAATCGAGAAAAGAAAATACCGTTTTGGCTTAGTAATCACCCTTCAGGTGCTCCCTTTTTTTCCCGCATAATACTAATTGTAAGTACCCTGGGTACTTTGTTTTTACTTGAGGTATTTAACGTTAAAAACATTGCTACCCATTTTTTCGTTTCGTATCGTTCGTTGTAGAGATATCAACTATTTGAAGAATACTCCATTGGATCTTGTACAAGCGGCTTCTTTCAAAATACAACAGATGACACTCTTTACAAGTATTTTCATATAGTATTGAGGCGACTCTCAGAGATTTCTGTTCATTTTTCAAAATGAACTTCCATCAGTTGTTGTATTGCGTAGTATCCTATGATATTGATATGTGATTTATTTTACTTTCATGGCTCTACTCGAATTGTTATTTAGCAACAGTATGGCAATGAAAAGATCCAAACAACAAAGAAGAAGAGACACTATTCACAAAGTTAGGATCATCGATGTATTTTCCAACATCGATAATTAAGTACGTTTATTAACTTCCTTTTCATTTCACATGGCAATAATTTGGACTATGAAAAACGACAAGTTATGCTCAATCATGATTAGATCAAATGTTGCTGCCATCTATTGAAAGTATCCGGTTGATGGATACAGCTATTCATATTTTTCATCGTAACTTAGACCCCGTCCACACTACAGAAATAATACGGTATTAAATTTATGTGTGTCTTCACTTGAAAGTTAATGCATCAATCAGAATCCAGGACTTCAAGTTCAATAATGGAGGAGCCGCCAATAGAAAAGAAAGATATTTTAATTGGTATCTCCAATTGGATTCTCATTGGTGCATTAACGTTAATACAGTTTTGAAAAGTGTATTAACTTTTCAGCCAATCTCTTTTCTTAATACAGTATTAAATTGTGTAGTGTAGACAGGGTCTTAGCTGTATAAAGCCATTTACGTGCCGTATGGGGTTGAAAAGGGCCCGTGTGGTCCTATTATCTCCTGCACAGTGATACGACCCGCATTTCTGCGCCAGATATTACTGATAAATTACAGCCCATTTAGATGTAGTTAACGACCGTATACTGGCCGTATCGCTCGACCTAGGCATGCATGTATATTAATTGATTATATACATACAGTATCTTCAAATTATGAACAAGAAACAACACAAATCTTGTTTTCTTATTTATTTTTACACATTAATATCATTTGATTTAATTCACGTTCTACTTCATGGGTATTCATATGCAAAACTATTAGTTTCCCAATGCTAACAAAGTGAACGTTTTATGTAAAAATTACTTGTAATTAAATACAGAACAGTTTTGGTATTCATCTTTATGACAAGAACTAGTTGATATTTGTGCTTGCCTAAAATCACACTCGAGCGTAGATATTTTACAGCAACAAACTCTATTTGCAGCTAAATTAAAAAGCGAAATAATAATACAATTACAGAAGAAGGTTATTATAGATGTTGTGCATCTGTGTACGGACTAGTCAACGTTGTTATTGCCACCTATTTATTTTCGTGGCAATAGTATATGCAAATTGATTCAAATTATGCATATTGAATTCTATTCGAAATTGGATTGTTTTTCTACTGTGAAATAAGAGTAGTTCTTGGCAATAGAGACGAAAATTTCCATATATTTCTGATATCTCAGATGTGTTACTAGAATCTTAATGGAATTGAGAATAATTAAGCCAAGAGAGATGCACTATTTAGTATGACGGATAATCGGATTTTCTCTATTTATTTGTAAATTATCGCTTTTAAAGTTTTGGTGCTCTTCATTTTTTGGAAAGAATCACAGAAGCCTATTTATATTTCTTGGATTGTATAGACTTAGTTGTTTTAATCAAAATTCAGTTTTGATTTCTCGTCATTACTACTGACTAAATTCTTCCAAGTCAATAAGAGCTCTTCTTAAGGTTTGTATAATTATCTACTTAAATGTTTGTCTGCAGAAAAAGCTCATCGTACAGTCTCGTTTCTAGTTTCGCAATTTTACAGAAATGACGAAGAGATATCTTTCGAGTATCCATGAATCCGGATGTAAGAAAAGTCATGAGTTCAAGGACATTTAACCTTCATCATGCTCAAACGTGTATCAAAACAGGAAGAGTTTTTCAGGAAAAGTCTCAAAACAATATCTTTTATTTAAATAGAATAATTAAGAAGTTACTAGTAATTTATATTATTTATTTTGGCCAAAAGTTTTTTACTGCTATTGTTTTATTAAATAAATCTTCTGAGCAGATAATTTTCCACAACTAAGACGCTGTGTGAAAAAACATATGAGTAGATTTATCTGCTGCGATATGGGGTTCTATTTTGAAATTATTTTATTTTATTTTAAATTCAATACAGAGGTCATGCTTTAGTCTACTTTTTTATATTGAATCTCTGGAAGCAATAGTGATGCTATATATAGATCATGACATGCCTCAATCTAAGGCAACTAAAATGGGGTGTACGAAAATTGTGCACGACGAAAGTTGCGCAAGGAAAGATGCGCGCGAGATATTTAACTTTTGTTTCGTGGTAGAAAATAATCAAAACAACACAAGATAGAGGGAAACATTCGAACATTTTGAATCGAAATTGAATATGAATTATGGTGAGAGATGTATAATAGGTAGAGATGATTAACCTGTCAAATGACTAACGATTTTTGATCAATCAATAACTGACCCGTTTGATACTTTGTCGCAATTAAGTTAAGCTCATTTTGAGAACAAAATGTTCTCTATAAAAGAACACACAAGAGATCGAACTAACAGAACTGATTATTCTCTATATTATTCAATCATGTATACTGCTGTTCATTATACTACTACAGAGAAAGGTGGACCGTTAATGCTGGTGAACCTGTTTCAAAGAAAAAAAATATCAACATCTTGGCAACCGTTTAAAAAATCTCGTCTCGAATCCTCACCGCAATATTATTGATCATCTCACGGCTGTAGCACATAATATTACTCTAAATTAGATATCCTCATTAAAAATATCCATTATAACCACATAATCACTATGATCACGATAGTTTATGTGTCTATTTTTTTCTCTGTTCACAAGTCCATATGTTTCAATATATGATTTAAAAAATAAAATAAAGCTAATAAATTTTTTTTTCGCTAAATATTTGATAACGTTTCACACTTCGTGCGCATCTTTCCATGCGCAACTTTCGTCGTGCGCAATTTTCGGGTTCCCACTAAAATGATTTGTTGATAAAATAAATATCGATAGAATACTATGGCAAAGATTATTTTTTAATCTGATGAAATCCTCTGCAATCTATAATAGTTTTAAGCAAATTTTATCTCACTTAGTCCCATCTCTTGAACACTTTCCACATCTCTTCTATTTTAATGCTTCACATTTCTTTCAAGGTCAAAGATTTTCTGAGAAGTAGCGTGCTCATAAATCTATTTGTCTGACCAACGAACATGAATGAATTTGTGTAAGTTCTTCATTGTATTTCTGAAAAATGTTTTGAAGATAAAAAAATATCAGCAATTTTTCTTATGTTGAAGGCTTAATCAAAACAAACAGAAAAACAAATCTATCATGATTACTATGAAAGTAATTTAAATACGACAACGTAAGAAGTTCTATTTGTTTTCATCAGTTGTGAACTAAAGATAATAACGGCTGAGGAATCCAATCGAATGTAACTATCACTATTGATGGTTTTACCAGGTGATCTACTTAGGTGAACCCTATCAGATGAACACGTTGTTCCGATCTCGTAGAGCTCAAAGCTTTCTATTGATATGAGTTGATACCAACATGGAAGCAATGAATAACGAAGATACAATCAAACTCATCAACAAACTACAACAGATTCTTAACTAGATATACCTACTCACTAATCATGAATGGATGCGCTCGACTTTATAAGTGATCTCAAAGAGAAGTAAGTATTGTTTATGTCTTTTTGTATTTTATTCGAACAGAAAACTAGACTAATCGATTATGATATTTTACAAATCAGTACTACTAATATTTCGGTTAACATAAGTTACTAATTAAAAAAAAATTAAACTGAACCATGGCAATAAGAAACAACGGAATAATTGTAGATATAATCACAATCAATAAAGTATTGCAAGACACTGCATCAAAATACGATTTTTATTAGATTCTAATCAGTAGGTACTCCTAGAAAGAGGTATCAATTTGCAAAACAAACACATTGTAATAGGTGTGTTGTTGTAAAACATTAGATTTTCAAGAACAACGTTCTCTAACTAATTCTAAGTCTTCGATAGACTTCGGCAGGATTATCATAAACACGTTCGATGTAGTGATGCACGCAAGCAGGCTTTCCTACGGCTCAGCTTAATATGATAATCAGACAAGATGGAAGCGAATCTATTGATTAGCATGAGCTTTTCCATTTGAAATCATCACAATCTCATGCTTGGGTTGTTCGACTTCTAATTCTCGAAACATTCATCTTAAACTGTACGCACTATTTAACGTTGTCAAAAGTTGTCAAAGACAAGATTTATACAAACTAGCAATGATAGATAGCAGATAACTGCTATCATTGAACGATTTCTTGTCGACAAGAGTTAATGGAAGTGTAGTCTATGTCTTAGTGGAGTGAAACCAAAATTATCTCGATCTTGTAAATACTATCTTTACAATAGTAATCAGTATTGACTATTATTTTCACTAATATGCATCATGTAAGTTATCCCTAGGGAAAATAAGACATTTTCTTATCTATGCGTTACAGATTACACATTGCATGCACAATCGTTTATAATAATCATATGTCGGACGTCTTCTGCATGGTCATTACAATTAGTGATCTGGAAATCGATACTCTAACTAAAAGAATGTTCAAAGGCATTTTTGTTTGTACTGAAAATAGAATCGTGTTCGTTCGCTGTATTTTGATTTTCAATAGTTAGGTCTAGCTCAACGTTTGTACCATATTTTACTAAATTAAATAGTCGCTCATTATTAAACAACAAATATTAGTCATAGACTAGAAATGATCAACATAAAAAATATTGAACATTCTACTATTTATACACATATATATATAACAGGCTTAGAACATAACTGTTTGAAGACTACTTCGTTAATAGATGGAGACAGAATTATTTCTAACAACGAATATGCCATGTTCCATAAGTCTATCAATATCTACTTCGTGACTTCCTCATATTCATTCAATAAATAATACGAACTACTAACCAAAATATTCTCTACCTACATCACATATCACATGTTGACTAGATTGGTTTTTTGACGTCATCAATTCCGTGTCTATAAAGATGAATGGTTGATCGTATTTCGTGTCACACTATCAGCCTGCATGGGAAACTGCACTGCGAAGTAATTATCAATTCTATAATGGCAGTATCAAAATTGACTATTCTCTTATATGTTCATGGTACAACCAATGCAGACAAACGCACACGGAAATTATATCCTCGTGGTAAATTCATGCCATGATAGGCATGCGTGAATAAATATATACCTATTAACTCAATTGAAAGGTCAGTGCACCGCGAAATGAGGAAAAAAAGTAGAATTCTATGATTTTTGCGTACAACTTATGTTTTCCGTATCAATGTACCAGCATTTAATTGAATGAAGAAAAAACAAAACAATGACGTGAATATTCATTGAAAGAATGAATTGCCATTGAATTTCTGAGTAGAAAAAGAAGATTAAATGCGTATGTCTGTCGTTCATATATTATTGAATGAAACAGTTAGCTTCGATGTTTTTCTTTCTTGTACAGCATACACTGATTGTAATTTATTACCATTAGTTTTTTTTATAGGAAATCATATTAAAAAATTAATTAATTAATTAATTCGTGAGAGACAAACAAAAATATGCAATATATGGTATGAAAAAGAAAAACATGTTAGTTAATAAACATCGTTGAAACAAAATGAATGATAAAAAAATGAGTAAGACAGTATGATGCTTTGACACATCGAGAATATCATTAATAACTAACTATCTTCTAGACTCGATTTGTTTCCGAAACAAACTGATATGAGCTCGAGGTTGAAAAAATTTACTGATGTCAACTAGTACAACCTAGACAAATTAAGTTTCTACTAAGTTGTGCGTCTTGTTTATGCCACTGTCACGAATTATTGTACAATCTGAACAAAAGAAGGAAACTATAGAGTAATTTATGAAGATCAATTAGAGCTATGATAGAGTTCTGAGCTTTCTCACATGATTTCGAATCGTATTTAAAAACAAAAATATTTATCAACTGGGTACGTTTCTTTGTCGTCAATTAAAATTTTTTTTAATGAATAGGAGCCCTCGAAAAAGAAGTATTACTGAGAGAGATTGCGTGTCGATGGATTTTAAAAAAGATTAACATAACAAAACATAAATATATCCACCGTAGTATTGTATCCGATTCGTGTTTACGTGATTTATTCACTGTGGATTTCCTGTTCATTGATTCATGAGAAGAAAAGAAATGAAGAAATGAGTAATCATTGAGAGGATGTCAAACATATGAGCTGCTTCTTCGACTATACGATCTATCTGATAAGAACCTTCTATAACATTGGGTTTAAAAATTTTTCGCATTTCTAATATTTGCATATTAGTTTCATGACGTGTCACAGTTGCTTAATATTTTACATATATATAATACTCAGAACCATTTTTATTCTTACGTTTTAAACAATATCGATAACCAAGATAATGTAATATTGTTTACCACGCGTAGATTCAATGACAATTGTAGATATTTTAAGAAACAATAAGAAAAAAATTTATTAATCCTTAAATTTATATATATTTTTACAAATAGTTTCATGTTAATGACTAGTTTTGTCCTAAATTTGATCTCAACTGCTCGTTTCTTCATTTTTCTTGTTGGAATTCATCAATGAACAGTAAATTCTCACACAAGAATAACACGAATTGAAGGACATTTTTTTCAATCAACGGACAATAAATTGTGCACTCATTGATCTCTTACTTTACTTGAACTTATTGATATCGAATGTTGATGTTGTAATTCTAAGCGATGAATTTTCCCAGTTTGCAATGAAAAAAAAATCCAAATAATCATGCTGATTGATTATAGAATACAAGAAAAACATAAGATATTCCGAATTTTCCATAGTTATAAACTAAGATCAGAGTTATTCTATTGAAAAATCTGCCGAAAGACTTGCCATAGTGACATCCTCTTGAAGCTTTCGACAGAAAGAAAACAAAGAAGGCATCAAATTCATCAAAATAATGGCGGCATTCTTTTACAGAGATAAGGAAGATACTCTTCTCATTTTTTAATAAAGAATAATAAAATTCTGAAAGGTTCAAGTTCTTTTTCACACAAAGGACCTCCTTAAGTAGAACATTCATATTCAGGTTAAAATATTTACTTGTTTTTAGAAGTAAATTAATCGATTGCAAAGAAGAGATTCTAGTATTCTAGTTGAACTATAAAAGATTTCACATTTAAGCGGAGTTTCCAAGGAAAAACAATATTGAAAGATGAAGTATGCCCTTTGAAATCATCAGTTAGTATGAAAAAAAAGTGTATCATTTAAAAAATGCGGTATGAATACCTGTGTTGGCCTGTATTTTGATTTCCGAGATTGTTAATCAAATTTAAAATATTCACCATCTCATATAATGATTATCGACAGATGTAAAAATTCTGATTAAATAAAAAAATCATTCACTATCATGCGATCAAATTATATTGCACAACAAAGTTTAGTTGAAAACAACAATTGCCTTTGAATTATTCACAATCAAATACCTGCAGCTACAGTCCTGAGCGATAATGGATGCCGTCTTGCATTTTAATTATATAAAGATAGTTCACAGAAAAACACAATGCCATCTCTATTTTCAGTATTAAAATTATGAGCGATGCTACTGAAAGCAGACGTTTTGTCTTTCTGTTAGGTAGGTATATGAATAAACATAGGACTTGATGACATGATTGTGAAGAACTTTATGCTTTTAGAAGTAATGAAATGTCTTTTTTTTGCCTGAAAATGGCTGATCCTTTCAGATTATTTCATTTCTATGAAAAACAAAACTCCATGTCTGATAAAAAGGAACACGTCAATTATTCTTCGTTATCTATTTAAATACAAGTAGGACCCGTTACTATAGACGATACATGTTGCGTTTCAGAAATTTATTTATACATGATTTTCATCAGTTCAGTATCACTATGGAGTTAAGAAAAGAATTTCTACATTCTAATCAAATAAAAACTGAATTCATATGATATGTTGAGAAATGAAAATAGACTTTTTTAGCATAAATATTAGCTCACATAAGACAAATGAAAAATTTTCCACACAAAAAGAAGGTCTGGTGAAAACTTCTTGAATGTTTGAATATTCTTAATTAGTTCGTTATACATGGTACTACTCAATATTTAGACTAAAGAAAGGCAAAAATTTCAAGTAAATTTCCTATAACCATAGTATTTTGATTGACTTCACTTGTCGTTGAAGATAAATTCAAATATGAAACATCATTTGACTTCATGCATCGATGATCGGCATTCGAAACATTAACACATATCAAAAGAAATTACGTAAGATAATAAATGAAGCTTAGTAGTCATGCAGAAAGTTGATGTTCACTACCTTTGAGAATTCTAGACATATTTTTATTTGTTTCAAATAACATATAGTATGTTTAAATGAATGATGTGTCTCTTGAAATATAAGTAAAATTAATCGAAAACAAAATAGATTTTTCGCTTAGATAAAACAGTAGACAAGACAGTTCAATAAATTAAAATTAAAATTTCTGGTATTCTTTTAGCATTGTTTTAATCAATGCTAGTTCAATGCGTCGGTTTGTTCATTATACTACTGTTTTATCTATAAATTTTTATTTTATTGTTTTGATTCGTTTATTTTTCATAATTTAGAAATAAAAATCCATTTAGTTAAGTTTCATAAGAAGTTCATCATCAAAATCTTCTACTAAAGCTCGATAGCTATTGTGTGATAAGTATTTTATGATTTCAATGATTCTTGAAAATTCAAGAGAATACAGGCACTGATAAATTCAGTGGACAAGAGAAGTGGAGATATGTAGTGACGGAGGGAGATGATTCTTTCACGATATTTTCTTTTATTCGTAAGTACTAATTTAATCTTGGATAAAAATATATGCAAGAATTTTAATGGAAATATTTATTCGAAGTAGAACTCTTTTCGACGTCAGTTATCTGTGTGTTACGATATAAGACCTAATTGTGAACAGGGATATTCTTGTTTCAAATGTAAAATCTTTACAAGATTCACTATAGTATGTCATGAATTTGACTGATTTCAAATGTTGGGATCTAAAATCATTTCAAAATCAAGTAGAGTAGAGAAATAAAGAATTATAACTTGACTTCTATATCATCTCTTTCGTGTTTTTATTAAAAACGTGAATTTTCAAAAGATCAAGAGTATCTTAAAATTTAAGTGGACAAATCAAAAATTAAAATAGATTTATTCATTAGAATTATTTTCTAAGAAAAATTTCGACTAATAGACAGCAGATTGTTCACTTCAATGCCTTTTGAAATTAGATTAAAAAACTCAATCTGCGGTGTTTTAATTTCGTTACGGCTTCAAATCCAGAATTACATACGACATTCATCATGGAATACATTATCTACTTCGTTGTTTTTCTTTTAATATATCAATTACTGTAACATGAATTGAAAGAATGACTATACTGCAAGAAACAAAAAGCGATCAATAAAAAATCATGAAATAATCACTGACTATAATTCGTGATTACCGTTATTATCAACAAAGAAATATGAGCATCGCAAAGTACATAAATAACTCCATTGATTTGAATCTTTCGATTTAATCGATTGCTATTTTTATTGTAGTGCTCCTGCTAATATTTTTTAGGATGTTTATATTGATTCGTTAACAGTTATGTTCATTTTTGTTTCATGTCTTCCCATTTAGCTCATTTACTTGCTTGATAAAATACAAAAGCAGCCACATGCCAGGCACTAAAATCTCATTTCCTATTTGATTTTGCTGTTTTCAATGGGAAGTATGTAATCAATCACAGGACTAATTGCAAAAAATATCATTGCCAGAGTCAGGTATGCTCCGTCGAAGAAATACAATATGACTAGACAATAATTACTTCTATTTCTAAAAGCGAATAATTAAATCTTAACATGAGAATACTCTAGTACATAGTCGATCATACAACATAGTTTTTAAATGACATAACATGACGGATTGAAGTGATACTATATAGTTTTCTGTATTGTTCCTTTAATCATCTAAACGATTTCACTTGGCTTTTGAGTATGTTGCTAATCAAATGAACTAATCATGGGTAGTCATGTTAGAAGAATACGATCAGTACATGTATATATATATATATGGTATGAAATTTAAAAGCATATTTAGTACTACTAATCTCATCGGATCATGAATTAGCAACAATTCATATAAGTATGGTGTACAGTGGTCCACATGAAAAGGTTATCATTTCGTACTTATTATCTATTTATCATTTTATAAAGCAATATGATTTTATGCATTATAGTGATTGTGCTATGAACGGGAAAATATTCATGTATCAAGATTCCAACGTAGTGAATTAGAAGTTATGTTGATAGTAACTTGAGTAGAACAGGATTAAATATGAATTTTTGAAAATAAATAATATTCATTTGATTACCTAATGTGAAAGGTAGATTATTTAAATGTTTTATGATTGATGATATTGAATATCTTCTACAGCATTTCTTTTGATGTAAGAGTTTTGCTTTTCTCGACAGTAAACTTTTCATTTTCCATAATGTTGACTGCTAGAGTAAGCCTACGTGGGTTAAAATTCAACAGGTCATGTTGACTTGTTTAATCATAGGTATTTATAGATCATAATCGCCACATATAAGAATTGTTGAAATTCATATCTCTTGTCGTATAATCCCAGAGGAAACACGAATAGTCATTTATATGAGACGAACATGTGAATGTAATTATTTATTAAGAATATCATATATGATTCTTACAATCGGTATTCAGCAATAAAACTAGACAAATAATCATTATATCGGTATGTTCTGTCTGAATTATTTCGGTTCACCGTAAGAGATTCACCAAATGTTTCTTACTTTTGAATTTTCGTCACTTTTTATTCTTATCAATTCTTGTTACAAAAAACAGATGAAATCTATTCAGCATCTTCGTCATCCAAGAACTATAATGTTCTGGTTTTCTTCAGATATTCATGATTCTGTATAAGTATGCATATGCCTTTATTAATGAAGCATGTAATGCTCAGTTATAGGAACTATTCTATTTTCTCTTTTCACCGAACTTTTTTCAAGACTCTTTACATGACACAGTCGTTTTCGTTGAGAAGAAGAGAATTCTATATTAAAAATTACTAGTAGTGTAGCCCTTGTCGAGAAAAAAACATACTTTTCATAACCAGGCATGATACACGACAAAATCATTTTCACATGTTCAGATTTTGAAGGTAATTGTGAGAAAAATAGTACATCTTATCAAATTGAAGAATACTAAGCAAAATAAACCATCGAAACAATGAAAAATTTCGTTTTTCTAGTCGTCTATATTCATTATTTCATAATCATTCGCGCAAACATATACCTTTGCAATTTGTGACACATTGTTTAAACGACGTAGAATCTTTTGAGAAGTTAAATATTTCAAGATATGTTTTTATTTTGTACATCTCTTTTTCGAGTGTCGTAGTTGTCTCACTGATTATGAACATAATAGTTCTACACTCTATTCTAATGAAAAACAGCCTCCGACAAAAATCCATATAAAACAGTTTTTATAAAGTAGTCGTTTCTCACAGTCTGACTTTTATCGCGAGTATATTAATGTGGCTCAAAAATAAATGCGATGTTCTTTTAAGGCAACAAGCACCAGAAGTATCTATCAAGTATTCATCATCGATCCTATGTCATAGATTCATTCTTGTTTGTATTCCCTATGGTTAGACAACTAGTTCAATAGGTTTTCTTTACGTAAAGACATTTCTATTATTCGCCTGTAATTGAAATGTGCGATTTTCATTGGTGAAATACATGTATTGAATCATTTGAGAATAATGCATCTTTCTAACAGAATTGAATTTGATGTTTGAAAAATATCAAAATCTATGAAGAATGTTGTACCCCAGAATAATATTTAGTTATTTTTTCAGAACGAACAAATGTCATGAGCATGTTTTTATTAGCCATAGCAGATGTCATTTCAATAATCAATTGAGAATCTTTACTTGGGTGAATTCAAGGGCATATTCTTATTGAGCCTTGGATAGAGAAATCAATCCAACGTTTTGATTTTATGTATTAGCATGGTTGGTAAGAAGGAAGACTCATGAAATTTTCTATTTATGACGATTTTATAAAAACGACTAGTTTAGATAAACCTATACATTTATTTAATTAGATTAGTCAGATAAGGTGTTCAACATAGAAGAATCTCTTTGTCGTCAATAGGAATGAGTATAGATAAAGACAATCGTGATGGATTTATAGAAAAAAAGAGTGAATCTTTTTATTAAAAAACATGATTAGTTTTCATTTTACATGTGTCTATCTATCTAAAAGAAAAATTTCTTCTGATAAATATTCTTTTATTCACAATCAAATGTACAGAGTTTCTATTGGAAACTCATTGGAAAGCTACATTTTTAATAAATAAACCTTGAAAAATAATAAATAACTAAGTACAAAAGTAAATTATGATGACATACACAATCCATAAAACCGTGTCTTTGCTCGCATGCATTCAATATAAGGTCAAAGTTTAGTTCTTGATAATAAAGATCTAGAGAGAGTGTTTTTTTTTTGAAATACAAGAAAATAATAATAACAATCAGATTCATAAAGCGTGAAAAGAGTGAGGAGTATCTTTAATGACATACAACGAACGGAAATTTTTTTTTACTTCATTACATTCAAATATGTTGAATTTACTTTACTTGAAGTAAATTTGTAAGACATGAAGTATGTTGTTGTTCATTGCGCCTAATAATTTATTATTCCAAGTGTTTCTAGCCGATTCTCTACATTTCAAAGATTTTTCTTTCCAAAACTATGTAGCACTCGTTTTAGTAATCAAAAGCAAGAAGTTTGACATTATGTAAAAAACGATACGAGTTCGTTCGTTTGATCTTGTATATACAACGCGTAGTAGATTATGTTGAGTGTTTTCAGAATCGTCATTTATTGAACATATTGAAAAATATCATCTGAGTATAGTGAATAGTAAGACATGATTCTTACCATTATTCATAGATTTATTTGAAAGGACACGTCAGTATTCATTTGCAAACTACACTATTCAAGTTTGATTGATTTCTTGCAATGTTTTCAAAGAGTAACCATTGTAATGGTGACCAGTAGTTGAGATTTGAACCAGAAACAGTTTCACAAAAATGAAATGTTTAACTTTGTTCATTCGATTGTTTTTTTGTCCTCTCTTAAACTCTCTGAGAAACATCAAATGACAGTATCGATTTTGATCAAGTAAGATCGAAATCAACACTTTAATTATTATTTTCTATCGTTCATTATTTGGAAAATAGAATAATGCAGAAAATTCAAACAAATAATTCTTTATCTGTCTAAATCCAAGAAAAGTCGACTCTGTTTTTGAACGTGAAAAAAAATAACTCAAGTGTTTCTTTCTCTCTCTTTCTACACTTTTCTCTATACTAGATGAATAAAAAGAAACCAACAAAATAAACAGGTTTTAGTTAAGCGTCTTCTTTGTCCTCGCATTAACTCATCTAATATTTATCGAGCCATTTTTTTTATGAGACTGTATCGTTATTGCATTGATGTTTTTCGAATTTTCAGTCTTGGGAAGTAAAACTTAACTAAAGCAGTTGATAAGATGGCAGGTAATAATCTACAGAGAGAGCGAAACATTGTGTGATGATAAGTAAAACAACAGTTGAAGACATTCTTGATTCTAGTAATTCTTTTCCTGAATGATAGCCATTAGTCGTTCTCTTTTTAGTAGTATTTCTTTTGACTATTGTAAACTTGTTCCTTTTTTCATCAAATCTATTTTCTCATTTAAGAGTTGAGTAGCGCTGAAGTTCGCTATGCATCTGTTACCTTTACATTTTAAGGAGTGCCTAAGAGTTTGTTTGGGAGAAAGAAAAATCATGAAATTTAAGTGAAATAAAACTATTTTAGTAACGTGTCCATTTATATGATCAATGAAATTTTGGCATATAAAATATACAACAGCCAAAAAATATTTTTATATTTACATCAACACTATTACCCATTTCAAAAAAGAAGGCGGGTGGATACAGCTATAATAGCTGTATCCATCCGCCTTCCTTTCTGAAATGGATAATAGTTTTCTATATTCTTAGAGTACTCTGCGAATTTTTTCATATAGATATGCTTAATTTTTTATTAAATTTTCTTCAGATAGCATGTTACCTATATCGTGCACGTTTATTGGCATTTGCTTATTTATTTTGGGTTCATCAGGAAATTGCTTATGTATATTAGTGTTTCTTCGAAAAAAATTTCGTTATCGTATTATAACACCTTATTTCATTGTTTTATTGTGTGTCGATTCAATTTATTTATTATTTCGCTTAATGAAATTACTTTACTATTCTCAAACACTATTTAAAGTTCATACAATGATAGAAGAATCATGTTCAAAAACGTTTCTTGCACGTGTCTATCAACATGCAACACAAACATGGCCGCAAGTCTTTGTACCATTGGTACATTCAGAAACGTATATACGATTTTCGCTGGTATTAATGTCAATTATGTCTGTTCAAAGAACTAACTTCATAATGCGTTCATTTCGACTACTTGTCTTACCATCAACATTCAAGGATGTTTATAAATATAAACGAACATTTCTGCTTATTTTATCAGCTTTTCTCATTGCATATATATTTGATTTTTCTGGCTTAACATTATTTTGTTCGAAATCAAACAGTCTCAATATAACCTTCGATTGGTTTGTGTATATGAATAAACATATGGCAAATTCAACATTTGTATTCACAAGTACAATGTTAGCGCAACCTAAAGCATTAAAATGTGTTAACTATGCGATCAGTAACTTACAACAGAATCAAACATTATTGACAGAACCCAATGCAGTATGTACACAAGATGAATTACTCGCTATCTTATCACAGTATTTTGATCAACATCAAAGACCAATTGTTAACTTGATGCAAAAAATTATATTTTATCAAACAGGTCATCGAATATCACGTAATGAAATACGACGAAAATATCATTTTCACGAATGTCTTTTTCCACAAGAGCCAACTTTTTTTCATCGTCATTATGATTTTATGTATAGTCGCATACTTGGGTTAAATCGACATACTTTACTTCTAGGTAAGACTAATTGATAGAATCAACTATGAATGAATTCTATTTTTGGAAAATTTCTTCTAGTAAGTTCCTGAATTACATAACTAACTAGTTTCTTTTACTAGGGCGAAAAAGTAACCAAAACAAAATGTTTCAGTCTAATATAAATAAAAACAATGCAACCATGTTGCTTCTATGTATAATTAATAGAAAATATCACATCCTGAATATCTGTTAGAATTTGAAAGTAACCGAATACTATTTTTACAATAGTACTCAGCGACCACCAACATATAACCGAACAACTTTTCTAGATCATGTAAATTTTTTCCATAGATATGACTTCGATCTGAATAAAAGTTATACCTTTAGGAAACTCATTTCATGTAACAGGACGAGTTTCTATTCACATGGTGCATACCTATTTCAGAATCCACACGAAATGATTCAAAGAGAATAACAATAACTAGAAAGTATTAACTCAGTTAATTGAATATATTTTCGAGAAATAAAAGTTTCTTGATTATTATCAGTATCGTTAGTATTATTTCGATACAAAGTGTCAATACTAATACTTTTAATCTGAGTAAGTAAAAGATTCATGCACGCATGTCAATTGTGATGGTAAGTTGTTATTTCTGCTAAAAAAACGTCAATACACTAATATAATTACTGAATTTTTGTTTCTGTTTGTTTCTCTAACGTAACTCTCTCCGTTATTGAATACACCAGATTTTTTCAATTCAGATTTGATTCAGTTCTTGATATACTGTATTAAAAATTGAACGGCATTCGTCGACGTAGACAAATTAGATAAGTCATAGTACAAAGTTCCAAGTTTCTAACATGAAAATCCATCATTTTATATTGTTTATACTTAAATAATCTAACGCGCTGCGACATTCAAGCAGCCCAAAGGCAGTACATCTGTTTAAGAATGCATGATATATATTAATGCTTATCTCACGGATTGATGAGTACCGTTCTTTCAGAATGAAGCAAGATATACGCAAAATAAGCGATGTGTTAAGTATCTCAGATTTCTTTTTTAATTAACGTCTGTGTTTTCAGCATAATACTTGCTCGATATGAATGGAATCCAAGAAATATCATATGAACAAGCACACAAGAGAATAGATTTTAGAAGATACAAATCTTAAGAAGAAATATTGGCCGTTTTCGCAATTAAAAGTGTCCATTGAGGATTGATATTCCAGTGAATCCATAATTAGTCATTTATTTAATTACATCCTTCATTAATATGTCAATCTGACAAGTGAGGTATAATACAATGTATCTGTTCTCGGGGAGATTGAAGGCATTGAATTATTGAAAATTTTCACATCCCTATTTAATTCGACGACTTCCTGGTTGTCTATTACGCTATTCATTATGAGCATATTGTAGAAAGAATTCAAATAACTAGTGGCAATCAAAATTATTAAGTAGTAATAAAATTTTTACCCTAGAATTTCAGTAATAACGGAAACTTCACCTTCGAACTTTTTGTAATACTAAAAAGAACTGTGTCATTCATGAGAGATGTGTCTTCTAGAAGTGGAAAGTAAAAATGCATCATTATCTAAAGCAATTTTCATTGACAAAGATGAAAATAGCTCTGCGACACATTTATTTTATAAACATCGATCTACATTAGATTACAGAGTAGACATTCATGAAATAGAGCAAGTAATTAAAGAAACTCTTCGTAATGTCAAAATAACCAGGGATAAAACAAAACTTTTCGATGCATGCCCATTTTCAATCATTCAACGTGAAGTATTTGTGCATATATTTTTGTAGCAAAGTTATATGTCGCTGGTCTACTACTTATTTTCTATAAGACCGTGTTGTCAAGTATTATTTATATGCCAGTTTTTGTTTAGATATCTTGTTGCTTGATAGAATTTCTTCGTTTTCATCAAGATAATTGTAATTACATGAATTTTTAATGAAAGTATCAAAAAAATGTTGAAAATGATTTTCAATGTTTGATATCTTTAAATAAATACTTATTCGATATTATTTAGGAGGCTAGACGGAACTAATCTTAGTGAATATTCAAGTATATATTGCTGCAGAATGTGAGTAAAACACTAAGCGATAGTGACAAAAACATGAAACTCGATATTTTTTATCCGAGTGCTGTGTAAAAACAAATGTGCTCACAAAGTTTCTATTATGTTCTCATTGTTCTATGAATCAATTATACTAACAACAACCGAGAAATATTATTTTCTAACGGACATGAATCGATATCATCTGAACTATAAATAATCATTTAATAAATTATAATAGATAATCTTAGCTAGGAAAGACAAGTGACCATTACGCTACTTGTGTAACTTTTTTTAAAAATGAATCTTTTCTTCTGTTCAATTAAATATGATCAATACATCGTTTAATAGAATTTAGAGTTATTGGGGAACGAGTTAAGTCAATGATTAATGAAGTCACGATATTACATCAAGTGGATATAGTAATGAATGTTTTTGACAAGTTACCAGTTACCGGGTAATGTAACGGTTTGGTAACGACAACTTCCCAAGCTTCATCTGAAACAATCTTAAATTATTAACATAAGATTAACGATATAAAAATAAATTTTCTCCTGAAAATGACGTCTCGATAATTTGAAGTTTACATAAACTTTTTGTTTATAGAAAAGATCACTCATTAAAATCTATTTTCTAATAATTAAAATTTTATCTTTTATGCACTGGCTTTTCACTAATCTCTTTTAAACAACATTCAATATTGATGTAAAATAATTTCTGTGTACGAAAGAAAAAGGTAGTCTTTCTTTTAACACAATATAAGATTTTCGTTCCGATGAAATATAAGCAATAGAAATTTTTTTTCCCTATCGGAAAACGAGTTTTTCGAGGCAAATAAAATCGAGATTAATACTGCCATATCTGTCGATAATAGCAATTACACCGACTTGAAAGCTTGCGGGATCAAGTACGTTCTAATTCACTGTTTGATTAGACTAATGCATACTCAATTGAAACTCATCCTTGTAGAAATCAAGAGATAGCTTATAAACGGTTTATCTTCCAGTTAAAACACCAATACTATATGGAGGATTAGGAACAGAATTAGAATTAAATATATAATGTGGATATTTTCACAGGTTTTTTTCTATTAAAAACTAACTAGAAATGTGAAGATGAATGGCTCATTATCTATAGACATGGTATCACATGTCATATAACAAAAAGAAACTAGAAAATGATAATATGTAGGTTTTTGCGTGTTAAAATCTAATGAAACGGCTCACGGTGAGGTGCATCATGTTTCAAATTAGAATAAAATCCTCTTAAGCAAAGGAATTAGATAAGAATACAAAAGTTTTTTATTTTCTTGCACGATAGAGAAAGAAAAAGGTTAGGAGTTCTTTAGAAACTTCAGGTTTCAATTTTAAATCATAGTTTATGAATATCCCGTATAATTTTATTCTTAGGTTATTGCGATTAAATTTGTAAACTCTTGATGTTGTTTTATTTTGATAAATTTCAATATTGTATGATTTATTTTTCTTTTCTTAGTTTTCGGAAGTATAGTACCATCATTAATAACAATTGGAAGTAATATACTATCTGTATATCGTGTGCGTGAATTAAATCGTTTGACATCAATCTGTATATTGCCATGTCGTCGCCGTACAGATGATACACGTCGTATATTACTTGTCATTACTATAGAATGTTTATTTGCTATCGCTAATTCATGGTTTTCTGATGTCGTATTATCATTGATTTATTGCAAAAGAAATTTATCAGCCGGTGATGATTGTCCAATGTATTTAAAACAAAATTATGATTTATTGATTATGTTCGACATGTTAAATTCAGTATCAAATATAATTCTTCATTGTTTATGCGGTAAACGTTTTCGTACTGAGCTTCGACGCATGTTTCAATCATGTATTAGCTATATTAAAGGTGTTTTTCGTTATATATGGTGTTGTTATTGTCATGTTAAGTGTAGAAAAATAGGACAAGAACAATCAATTTGTTATACAGCATCTATAATACAAAATGACAGTTCAAATAGTTCACACTGTGGAAATCAAAATCAGATTTATTTAAAAATTCAATCAGCATCAAGAAAAAATAGTAAATATTGTTGTGATTGTCGATGGTATTATAATCGAAGACCATTAGGTACATCTCAACAACGTTTATCAACAATATCAAAAGATGCTTCAAATAAAAATCAAAACCTTCACACAGTTCGATATCAATCATTAACACAACGTACTTTCATAACAAAACAACATCAAATTCGCTCAATGAGACTTTATTATCCTACACAGCAACCAATGACAACATCAGTGGAAAAAATCAAGTTGTGAATTTTTGTTAACTTATATTTCATATTTTATTTTTTGTTGTTTACCCTCTAATGTCTTGAATACAATGTACTAAGATTGCATCCACTGTCATGTTTGAAAAACAATTTATTTCAAAATATCATCAACTTTTTAACGTATAGAATTAAATCTATTTTTAACATAAAACTATTCGAGCAAACTTCACAAGAAATGAAATGCTTTCTTTTTTCTTTCTATTTATTCAATTAAAGCAATATATGACATTTTTAATATTAAAGCTTTTGAATCAATAAAATATTTTAAAACAAGATTTACAAAAAATTAATTGCAAAGATGATTACACAGAAAAGAAGATTCCTTTTTGCATTAAACTCATGAATATCATTCCTAAATTCTTTAGATATCTAGTTCTATCTGTTTTGTTGAATGAACATACATTTGAAGTTTATATTTGCGCATTCGATAATACTCTTAAATATTGCTTGTAATATGCATTGAGTTCAGAGCAGTTTTTCGATATTCAATGGAATTCTATTTCTACAATTATGATTCTTTTTTATAGATATTTAGTGTCATAATTCGAGACATTATCAATAAAATAGTGAAAAAGATTTTATCTTTGACGGTAGACAGTTGGTACTTGAAATTTTGGACAATTACATAGGATGGTACATAGTAAAATGGAATCAAATTAATTTTGCTACTTAAATTTACAAAATGAATATTTCTCTTTTGTTCATCACCAAAGAAAAACGAATGAATTTAAGAATTGTCATTTTGCTGACTTTGAGCTTCTTATTGAGGAAAAGAAGATAAGAAAGTACAGTAATTTTATTTAACTCGGTTTGTTGGCTCTGCAACCGATTAGATCAAACCGAGATGATACTTGATTACTGATGGTAACGTTTTTTTCTTATTATTAAATATTTAATTTAGCAAAGAGAGTCTATCTCCTTCATCAATCATTCATGACTGTGTCGACCTGCAATTCTATTTTTTGAATGCTGTGCAGCAAGAAAGTGCTTCCTTTTTAAAAAATGACGCTTACACACGATCAGCAAACTCGTTGAACTCAATATTTTAAATTAAGTCTTTAGTTTTATTATTGAAAACAGATTTTCTATTTATCATAACATTCGCTTCAAAGTCGATCTGAGCATGATGAGATTGACTGACGAATCGGTGAATGTATTTAAAAAATGAGATAGATATAAAGATTTTGCTCAACTGAATAATACATTTTGAACAATTAAATCTTGTACGTGATTTTTTTCTCAAAAAAATTCAAGCACATCAATTATGGTACGAGAAAATGTCCGACTTCTTTTGAATCATAATATGTTAAAGCGTACATGCACAATGGTTATAGCTATGCAGTACCCCTAGAACAATCATTATAAGATGCTCATTAGTATTGGATTCACTCATATGCTTCATGATCAATTTATAAAGTACGAATGATAGTCATTCAGTTCTTTACAATATGATGCACTCTCTCATCTGTTGTATTGGAGATTTTCTATAATTATATTTTTCACACGTCGCAGTACAGAAATTTGATGAAGGGTCGATCTGCTCGTAAAAACAAGGAATTTCAGATGTAATAGATTGAGCAATGTATTCCCAAGAATAATGTATCTTTGAATATGAAATTAACATTTTCAATAATGATATTTGAATAATCAGAAAGCATAAGTCGTTCTTTTTTGACAAAACCATACAACTTCTTGCAGCAGAGAAACGAATAATTTACTTACTGAATATTTGACCAGGAAAATAATATGTATCGAACCATTTTACATTGAAAGTCGATGTAAGCTGTTGAAAATTTCTTGTTGAATGTCATGCAAAAGCGAAGTTTTGATATCTTGCGTTTGGATTTAGAACAATTAGCAGAATTCCTTGCTAGAAATCAATCACTGTATTTTCTCGTTTCCATACAACGATCGAAAAGGAGTGTTTTCTTTCGGGGAAAGTCATTATATCAATGGATCAAAGACTTAATTTTATATCTTACGAGGGAAGGTTCTTGGGCATGGCCCGGAGATTTGAACTCAACCCAAATAGATTTGTTGAAACCTAGTTTTGATATCTCATCAATAGAAAAATTGGCGACCCACACTGAACCGGCAAAAAATTTGAAGTGAAAATAGTTCTTGTCTCGGATACTGAGGAGGACCACAAGCGATTTTTTCGACTAAAACAAACTCAGCAAAAGTAATTTGAACTATTGCACACTGATGCTGAGTATGCTATTAGTTTTAACTTATATTGTACTTCGGTGATAGGAATCTGTAGAGCATTAGTTTAAAAGGTATAAAATGGTTTTTTAATAATAATTTTCTAGGAAATGTGAAGGTGAAACATATTTTAGGAGCTCAAAAAGTATACGATTCTGTAGTATTTAAAAAACAATATAAATTGTGATACGGAGAATCCGATAAATTGAATAATGTGGTTCTGTATGGATTAACAAGTGCAGCAATATTTTCAATGCCTGTTTCATTGATCGTCCATGGAATGAAAAATGGAAGGTAACAATAAATATATTTTTCGATGAATTTAAAAAAAAATAAATCGATGTAGAATTCCATGTTCTATTTGATGAAGTATAAAGTTGGTGTGTGCAGATAAGAGTCGATTCAGAAAAGTATATTGTTATCCTTTCAAGTTTGTGGTAAGAAGCGATTTATTCTGTGAAGATCATCCAATTTATATTTTACTAATGTTTATAATTAACGAAAAATACATGCACGAGGCAACATACGTGATTACAATGGATGGAACAAATAAAAACGAAGTCATCGCTTGTGGGAACGGCACATCAATCATCATCAAAAGAAGAGCCAACATCTTGTAAATTTGAAATCGATTAGGAACATTTAGTGAAATGCTCTACAGATTCCAATCGCCAATGTACAATAAAAGTTAAAACTAATAGCATACTCAGCATCAGTGTGCAATAGTTCAAATTACTTTTGCTGAGTTTGTTTTAGTCGAAAAAATCGCTTGTGGTCCTCCTCAGTATCCGAGACAAGAACTATTTTCACTTCAAATTTTTTGCCGGTTCAGTGTGGGTCGCCAATTTTTCTATTGATGAGATACCAAAACTAGGTTTCAACAAATCTATTTTGGTTGAGTTGAAATCTCCGGGCCATACCCAGAGATCTTCCCTCATTAGTATACAGATATTTCTCCAAATACATCGTTATTTTCAGAATATCATAAACATTCTAATTTATTACACAACCAAAATCAGTTATTTGAAATAGAAACGGATAGTTAGATAATGAAGTCTTCTCATTTCATTATGTAGCAGATAGACTACATTATATTCAGAACTTTGGAGTGTGCATTTTATCGAGATATTTTAATGACATATAACAGATATTACTCAAGACATCCATGATTGAAAACATACGAATGTGATGTGTTAAAAACATGTCTAGATAAAAGAACAGTTGTTATTCTTGCGTATGATGGAAACATTGATGCTAGTTATACTAATCATGCTATCTATCGTGTAATCTTCAAAGAAGTTTTACATTTGTAATAATTGATTGTTTTTGATAGAAAATTATTCTATCATTTCACTATTATGGAGTGCATTCATGTTATATCATGATTGTTTAAAATGTATTATTTCAATTAAGAGTAACAAAAGAATTTAATTAGAAAGTGATTTTCTTTTCATTCATTGTTGCAGAGTAGTAATTTTACGCTTCGTATTGTTCAATAATGTGATAAATCGAAATGGAAATAACTTCATTTTATTTCTATAGTTAACATACAAAAAAACTAAGTATCTATCTATGCGGCTGACTAACTCAATTCAATGTATCCACAGTTTGCGTATTCTACTGTAAAAAATCCACGTTCCAATTCACTCAATAAAATATCTGAAGATTTCTATTAGCTAGGAAGGTTTTTTAGTTCGTCTCCTAAATTCTGAAATCTTGATTCGATTACATCAACATTAGAGGAAATTCTTTTAATCTTGAGTTCATTGAGCGATGACGATTGTATGATGTTTGAATCATTAAGATCGAAAGTACTTCATTATATTATTGAACTCCATAAATGATGAAACATACTTATTCTTTTAATTATCGATAGAGTTCAATGGCAGATTGGAGAGTTTCGAAAAAAATAAAAACTTTGATGAGCTTACGCATGAAACAAAATTCTTGTAAAGCATATTAGAAATAAAGTATTTCTAAAGTTCAATGTCACCAACAATCGTACAATGTTTCTGAACGATCTTTTCACTGTTACGACTCAAGTCAATTGAGATCGAACAACTCCTCATCTTAAAAGAAGGTAATCAAACCCAAGTGAAATCTAATTATACAAGATGTCTAGATCTGAAAAATATTAATGAATTAAATAGCATGTTATCATCGATCCTGGGCATAAGACAACGAAAACTAATTCTAAAAAGTGATGCATTATATCTAGCCTACCGGAATCCTTGCCGCTAGTTTATCTTATGCTGATTACGTTCAAGTCTAAAATCTAAGGAATGCATGAACATCGTGCATGCTGTACAGGAATGTGCTATATTTCAAGAATACTCATCTCAAAATAGAAACTTGAAACGAGAAACACCGTTTTCGATACTACATTTGACATCCTTTGAAATGATGATTGTTATTCTAGGAAAATACTCTAATTAATAGACGCTTGCTCAGACGAGTTCAATAATTATTAACTATTTGTGTTTCATATAAAATTTACATGACTTGTAGATAACTTGTTTAATGAACTTGTCAAAAAGTGTATCTAAACATTTCTATACCAGAGATGTAACAAACAGATGCAGAAAAAGAACATTCAACCCATCATTCTTGTCAGCCGAGGTCGGATTCGGCCCATTATTCCTATAATACATATGTTTTCGAAAAATCCTATAATTTGTCCGATTTTTCGATTGTTTTTCCTATTTAATAAGAAAAAAAACTAGAAAACTCCATAAGAAGCCAAAATTTCATTTGTAAGTTTTATTCTTCAAACAAAGTGATTCAATATGCTTAGTGATGTTTTTACTTTCTTCGAACGCTCTCTAACTTACCACCTATTTTAAATACGATCTTTAATTCTCTTTCTTCTACAGAGCGGACTAAACAAAAAGTAACTAACTATTTTAAGTAACAAATATTAATACAAAGACAATTTTAAGTATAGATATTTGTATGCTTTTTAAAATTATTTATTGCTACCTCTTATAGATACGTGTACGGATATGCATGTATACATTAATGAAACATATATAAATAGGCCTACACGCCGCATTTGTTAGTTTGTACATTAGCAAAAAAATATAAGTTTCTTAAATTGTTGTTCTCAACTAAATTATTGCAGACTATATGGAAAAACAATAACTAAAATGATATCGCTTTTTATTCTAGAATTGGAAGGTCAGAAAAGTACAGGGAAGTATAAATGTAAAATTGATCCATTGAATATCTTTCGTCATAAACTCTATTTTATTTTATATCAATGGAAAAAGTATTTTGAAGTGAACATTTTGATACTACATTTATGAGATTTTAATCGAATTTTGAAGCCAAAATATTGTAAACAAAATAGTTCATGTTTGATCATTAATCGAATGACTGATCCTTGTCCGATGGATTCAATGCCATAATAAATTTATAAGACGAAATGGCACTTTAATTTTGAATTCGATAGCTCTTGAATAGAGCTTCAATTCAATGTATAAATCATTGATTGTTTATTCAGTTCCGTGAGATAAAGATCGAATTCATTAAGAAGTAGTATTCGTGTATTTCCAATGGTTGTCATTTATTCTCATCCTTCAACAAATATTTTAATTGAACCTATGATAGTATTTGAACCAAATCTTTCTAGTGGCAAAAAGAAATCACTTAAAAATCTTTAAAAAAAGTTTAGTTTGCATTATCATTCGATTCAGGAAAAGTCTCAAACGAAAAGTGAGGCAAGCTGTATTTCTAATTAGACATTACTCGTTCAAAATAATCCTATATATTTATTATTTTACCCATATTTCAAGAAAGCTTAATCCTATGTGAATTCCTATTTTCTTAAAAAATCTTAGTCCGAGGCCAGCTCATTAGTACTCTTTTATGAATTCGTTTCACTCGAAGTAGGCTAAATGAACATTCGAGGAGTGTTAGTATATTAAATAAAATTTATATTTTTGTTCCCTTTGTTGCCTAGCTCTTACAAATTATATGCTATTGAACAGTTAGATCATATCTAGTTGTTTGAAATGAAATCTTCTTTGATGATTTATTGATTGAAATTTATTTACTTTCATGAATTAGGAAAATACTAGATTCGAATACTTTCAGAATATTTGACGAATTACATTTTGATATTATAGATTGCTTCTCTCAAAATATTTCCATATGACGTCATTCACTTATATAATTTTTATCAAATTTATCACACCTGACTCAAACAGAAAAGATATCATTTTTAAAGAAGATTTCGCAAAGTCTCTCTGGTGACCGGACAGCTGAACCTTCGTTGATTAATTAAATGAGAAAAATGTCTATATCGCCATGCAAATCTTATCGTCTTTATACAGATGAAGAGGCTTTCCAGACGAGTGTTTTTGAAGTATTCATCTAATTTTCATTAACATTTCTCTTGCTGCATTATTGTTGTATAATGTCAACTTCAACATCATTCAGAAACGCGGATCAGTTTCTGCTGTGTGAGTTTCATTATCAGCGTGCCTATAGATCTCAATGAATTTTACGTCACGCTTATACTTCTGCTGCTCGAGGGTGTGGTTGTATGAGAACAAAACACCCACAGTCAAACTCTCCACAAATAACCAAAGCAAAAAAGTAGAAGTTGGTCCTTGGCTTGTACGGATTCCCGATAGACATTGTGTAAAGAGAAAACAGTAAGACAGAACAATAATAGATACTAGGCAAAAAAAAATAAACATTATTTGATAAGCTTACACGTTCTCATCAAAATGACTTATTTTGCGATGGAAAAATATAGTACGCAGTCATATTTCTAGAATTTTATACGATGAAAAGGATTCGTTCTTGATGTTAATATTTGTCCGATAAATTTAGATGGAATCTAGTCGAACGACGATCATCATAGATAAAGTATAAAAGCAAAGCCAACGCTAATATCTTGAATAGTCGTTGTGCACAAAAATCAGCTATTCTTCTATAAATCTCACCCAAATAAAATTTCAAAAATAATCAAGCATCTTCTATTTTATAGTTCATTGTATGATTTTTACAAAACTGAGAAAGATTGAATCTCAATAATCTACTTCTTTAACCAAGATACGTATATCATAATAACAGAAAAAAACAATGTAGAAAAATAAAGTAAAGAGATAGTTGCTAAACAGTTGAATCATACGTTGCACATTAATATAGTTTAATAATACATAATTTATTCGACACTTGAAATCAGTTCATTCACCCCGATGACATATCAATAATTCAATCTAAAGAGTATTGAATTGATTCACACTTTTTCATGCGTTCTATGTTAGTGATGCACGAGCATCTGATCAAAGTATGCCATCAAGTTAATTTAATTTACTTCAGTGTTTTTGTTTTGACCAGTCGTAGTTGTAGTGAGATATTCATGACTATCATCTTGTATCAAAACTAAAGTGAATCGATGTGTTGATCAATAAAAATATTTTACCTTGATCGTGCATTGTCTCGATGGTTAATCTTTCCTAGCCGAACAAAATGCAATTCTAATTGATTTGACGATGTATATTTAGAGATGTAAGGCTTACGCCTGAGCCGCCATCAAATTCCAGATAACTTAAAGCACTGTCTAGCAGCCACTGCATTAAAAACTCAAGTTCAGCCTCTCCCGCCATCACAAGAAACATGTTCGATATTACGATTCGCCGCCGTTGATATTTTTACATATGTGATAAAAAATGTTCCTTTCCTCTTATCCCAAATTTTGAACCAATCATGCACTTTTTTCACCAAAGATACGAAAACAGACTTGATATTCTGTGTTTCCAATAGAAAAAAATTAACATGTTTACACGAACCCGAAAGCTATTTTAGTCACCGATATTCGTATAATTTTGATCTATAGTATCGGTTTTTTTACTTATACATGTAATTATATCGGTTACCATTGTGTATTAATAATCTTTTTTTTAGTTTCAGACTATTTTATTCTGTTTTTTTCGTACTTTATTCTAGTCTTATGTTTTTATATGTTTACAGTTTGTGATATTCGTTTATCTTACTACTGTTTATGCATTTTTTAAATTGTATGATAATAGAAAATGTATTTTTTCTTAAATGCTATTTTAAAATGGCAAGAAACAGGAATTAAAATAAATAGAAACAGCTTAACTAAAAAAGATCATCAATATGAAACTCAGCCGCCACCGCCGCTCAAAAACTTATAAATATTAGTTTGCGCCACCACCGTGACAAATAAATTTGAAGTTGTATAGCCGTCGCCCAGGAATGGCTTACTAATTAAAATGCCAGCCGCTGAAAATCTTCAAACATTGAAAGTAAATATGAGCCGCCACCGTTTAACCCTTCGACTTACACCTCTATTATATCTTAGCTTCAACTATATTGACCCTTTTTGTAAATTTATGAACAAGTGAATCTTCTTCATATTTACCAACATCTTCTAGTAATCTCTACGATAGACAAGTATGATCTTGTTGGTAAATATGAGCCTGTTGGATCATTGTCTATACTTAATTAAATCTCCTGCTCTTATCCAGACCAGTTTATCATCTCAATTGATCGACTAAATGTATTGCTAACGGAATGTAGTCGAGTCGTTCACATTCTGTTTCTTCTTTGTCGATTACGATGCATAGTTTTATTGAGCTGTAGATTGATTTCGTCTGATAAATCAAATAATTGTTCGATAGTATTCTGTTAAATTTCCTCTGACTTCGTTAAATACTTTATTGTTTATCATACTGTCTGCTATATGTAATCAAACTATAATTGCATAAGAGATACGAAATGCTAAATTGAATATGAAAACAGGTCAGCAAAAGGCATTAGTTGGTACACTCTAATTTTTCATCAGTCAAAAGATTGAAGTTATTTTTCTTTTCGATATCTAATTTCTATCAGTTGTTCTCCAGATTATTCAAATCATCGTGTTCTCACAACACAATGATCAGAAATTTAAAAAGAATTCATATCCACTGAAATTATCTAAAATTTCATTCAACTGGCTTTTGGTCACTTTTCTAACATCTTATTGAAATTCAATGACAATGACCTACGGCTGTTATGCATTTATTAAGCATGTTTCGAGGAAATAAATTCATCTTAAAATACTTTATATAATTGAAATTACACGTTACTTTTCTTTGAATTTCCACCAATCAAAAAACCAGCATAAATGCTATCGGTGTTCATCTATTGAGTTCAAACTAAATTTTCACATGTTCCTAACACATCAATTTCAAGCATGGCTTATATGAATGATTGAATGAATTTCCTCGACTGAATATCGTTTTTATGAAATCTCGGAACGTCCACATAGCATATAAACTAAGTGATAAGAAACATAAGCAGAAGAATAGTGAATCTTAGAAGAATATTTTTCATATAAAGAAACACGGCATCGACGAGAAAAAATACCATACACGGAAGATGAGTCGAGCTCATTCGTTTCATTTCATATGTTCTGAATCATTTTCAGTGAACAATGATTTGTTTGAAACAGATAAAACTCCACAAACATCGATATGCATTTTTACAAACGAAGATTTATATCCGACTGAAACGAGATCAAAAACAACAAAAGGGTCGTATATTTTTCATGCTGTAATATTTGAGTAGAACAAATGAACTATGAAGAGTACATTGCTGAACGAACAGCAGCTCGTATCTCTTTCGTTCTCAATCCAAATTGTCATCAAACAAATTGTGATCACACTAAATGAGTCTATTAATTGAAATAGGATCAAATATACACATCATAGCCAATACGCGAGTCATTTCAATGGTTTAGGATGCAAAAGAATAGAGAGAGAGAGAGAGAGGAAGAGAAAGAGAAACAAAATGGATTATCTTAAATAGGTCAATTAAACAAACGCATAAAATAGTTGACTAATCTTGATCACATCTGACATTTACAATAGACAAAAAACTAGAAGTGTTAAACAGTCTAATGCATGAAAATGAAATAATGGAATACACAAATCGCCATAAAATGGAAGAAACAACAGCTAGAGTTTTTGCTCGTTTACATCACATGAAAAGTATTCTTTATAGAACTCTTAAAAGTAATTGAAGATAATTCTTTTTTTTTAATTAATTGATTAAATATCCTGCTCTGCTATTTTAGAATCATCGTGTGGTACGATATCTAATCATAATGGTACTTATTGTTCACCTATAAGTGATCAATATGATCAACATTCTCACTCTACACTAGCATCCATTGTCAATGTAAAATTTTGTTTACTATCATATTACAAAAATTATATTCATGAAAAAATATTCTTTTATTTGTAGAATACATCAGACGATACTATATCATCGATCAGTGGAGAGTCAATGGATTCAGGTGTGTCTGTATTAAGTGAATTTTCACACTATTCATTATCGTCATCATCACTTAATCGAACAGCAACAGCACTAACAAAATCATGTCATTTGAGGTGTGATCCATCGATCATTAATTATATTTCACATAATCTATTAACAACACATCGTTCGGAACTGTTTCTCAATGAAGTCGATGATCAGAATATCGAAGAAACTTCTTGTATGCAAATACCATTAGCTGAGAGTAGTCGTCGTATTATACAAGAAAATGAAGACAATGATCAAACCATTGTTGCCGAAGATGAAGATGAACAACCAGGACCATTAACATCAACTTTGATCGATCGATGGTATTCTGTTACAAAAGGCTACTCAGCTACATTTCGTCAAGATTTAACAGTCAGAAAAAATGAACTTGTACAAGTACTACGTTCATCACATCCACATTGGGTTTGGGTACGAAATGAACAAAGTCAAGAAGGATTTGTACCAATCGACTGCTTAGTTATGTCTTAATTGTTGTTACATCATGAAATAGAATGATTTTCAATTTTTGGTTTTGTTTTTCATTGTAAACCGTTTATTCATGTGAGAGAATCAAGCATCTTTGTTCTTATCTGCATTTAAATACTGAGAAGTCGTCAATAAAAAAATCACTTTTTAACATATTGTTAAATGTATAAAGTATGTAATTTTGAAAGATGTGTTGTTATTCTTAGACTCTTACTGTAGAATCATTGGTTTACATGACATTAAGATAGAATGTATACAAAAGAATACCTCAGCTACACGCTAAGAATTGAAGGAAATATTCATCGATAATTATGAATTAAGAGATTTTTCAGTAGGGAACAACTTCACAAGATGATTTCGTATGAGAGCTGTATTAATGTCGTAGTTAGGTCTAAACGTGTGAATAGTCTTGCTTCATGCGATTAGGTCCTGTTTCGTCGAAAGCTTAATTGATTTTCCCGTTTCGTCGAATTTTTTTTTTCCTTGTATTCCCGTTTCGTCGAATTTTTTCTAACATGTATTCCTGTTTCGTCGAAAAGTGAAAGTTAATTAAGAGAGAGAGAGAGAGAGAGAGAACATATCCTGTTTAATTAGATTGGTTAAGTCATACTAACGTAAGGTGAAGTTGCATCTAATGATATTAGTTCTTCTCTGTAAATTCTTTTCACTGATTGAGGCGAGTCTGCAATGCGCCGCTTTAAGTTCTGTTTAAATTCTTCAACTTTTCCTTTGTTTTGATCAGCTTCACGATTATGTTGTTTTTTGTTGCTTGGTAGAATTCCTACATATTGTATTGCCCGTCCAGGACAAGAACGATCTTCACATCTCCAATAAATAGTCGTATTACCAATTTTCTCTTGTGTATAATGAAAATTATCAAGTATTAAATTGTGTTTGTTACGTTAAGTTGAAGCAATAGATAACATGATTTTGTTTTCAGATAAATACCTATCGCATATGAAAAGAGCTCCTCTTTTTTGAGCACATTTATAGAAACTTCTCGATGTAGACCACTACGATAGTTAAGCTACTTTTAATCAGTGTAGTTAGAAGATAATTGTTTAAGACAATCAAAACGATTCAGCTGGTCGTTTTGATTCTATTATTTTTCATTGCAAGTTAATTTTTCGACGAAACAGGAACAGTCGAAATTTTATTTTCGACGAAACGGGAACGCTAAGAAAACAGCTCTAATAAATTTTTCGACGAAACGGGAAAATCAATTAGATTTTCGACGAAACAGGAATACACCCTTCATGCTTACAGCCCGAGATGGAAAAAATAACTAGATTGTAAATTGAATTCAAAACTTTTGAATCAAAAGTTCATTTAAATTCGATCATCTTTATCAAAAGAGAAGAGTAGTACGTATGACGTATTTTCTTTGTTATTTATTATTATCAAGTTAGTTAAAATGTGACATGTAATGAAGCAATCTGATAGTTACACAAAATTTGATAATGTAATCCATTCTTGACCAAATGTATCATTGATTCGATGAATATCACGTACACATCGATTGATATATTTTATAGTTGGCGTCGATGCTTTGGATTTTGACGATTTCAAAACACGTGTCAACCATGAACAAAAACGTTTTGATACTATAATTATGTTGAAAACAACAGATTTACGTGTGTTTGTGTAGAAAAGAACTCTACCTGTTACCATTTTTTTATTTACGCGACATGTTTGCAGGGGTTTAGAGTGATCCATTGTAAGACTACGTAATGCAGAACTAATGCTTTTTGAACTATCAAGTATTTTGCACGATTCCGTAATAGTTGTTTGATTTAATCGATCCTATATGAAAGAGATGACGTTGTTTTAATGGTACTGAATAACAAATCGTTACTGACTTTTTCATTGTTGTCATCTTTCAATGTGTCATTCAAGGACAGCAGTCTATCATCACTTATTGTACGATCACCGATCCATGTACGGTCATTGTTACTCAATAGAGTGATTTCGGATGGCATGTTAGACGATGGTAATAGCATGGTTTGTTGTTTCGAAACGGTATAGCGCATGGATGTTCTTCCAAAATTACGTTCAGTACACAAATTCACTAGTTTAAGACGACGTTTTGCGTATGATTCTGATGGCCGTATTGGTGTTGAAAGAGACATTAAGTTGCTCGTGTTTTGTTTCTGTACGATGAAAATTCTATCGAATGACAATTTCTTTTATTTCCATTCCCTATGTATATAATGCTGTTAATAACCGAATCGAAGTTAACGATCATTGATAAGTCTTTGATAATTAAGCGATATTTCGTCACATATATGTATACACATCTTGCGATTGATTAGTAATCGTGGTGAATTAGAAAGGATGATCAAACAGCTGAAACATGCATGATCATTATATGATTTCACATTGAATGATTCCTCGAAGAAATGCACCAGAAACTAATTTGGACAGCTACATGATGAAATTCAAACAATGCATACGAATTTTGAATGAAGACTAAGCAAAATATCCGTCAATGTTTCGTATCATTCATTATTTTTAATGAAAAAAAAAGACATAGGTCCATATTTTATTGAAGAAGAAAAGTATGAATTGAACGAGGAAACTCTCTGTTCGAAGTCAAAGTATACGATGAACAAAATTACAACGTCATTGTAGATATTTGAAGTATTTCTTTTCTTAACACTATGCGATTTATATTTCAAACACTGGTAACGATCTAGTACGAGGCATACAATAGATAGGAAGATTCAGTGTGGGTGTGCGGATACTTTTCCGTATGGGTGTGTAGGAATGACAAGTGTCACTGGTTATAGGATGAAGATGAAGTTATGAGTGAACTCAAGATTGAACCCCACACCGGTAATCACCGACCAGAAAAAATACCAGCTGATTCATGGGGTTATTTTTATTATTATTCTATGATAGAATTAATAACACCTTAATGGATAGTGAGAAAATCTTTCAAGTATCATTTCATATATTAGCATGCAGATAATACGGATCTTTCGTGCAATAGTCAGTGGTGATATTTTGATCGCAATTTTCATTCTGAAGCTTGTTTTTTGGAATCTCTCTGCAGTAGATTTTTGTATCTAGTCGATGACAAAGCTCTGTTCTCCTTGTAACTCGTCGGAATGAGTTTTCTGCAGTTATTTCAAGTGACTTGAAAAATAGTTCTCATAGTAATGAAGACTAAGAGCTTTATAATTATCATGTACCGGAAGAGTAATTCATGTTTTTATAAATATATTCTTATTTATGTTTACTGCGCATTCCTATATCAATTGTCAACATGATATTTTTCAGCTAAAATTAATCTTCCTTTTGTTGTTAGTCACTGGAATGATGAAGTATATAGTCAGCATTTTGATCACCATTTTTACTAAACCAAACAATATGACGGAAACTGTATCTGAAAAACAGATATGGCTACAGTGTGTGGTGTGCATCACTATGCTAAAGTAAGAATTATAACTATACTGATACGTACCTCGGACCATTCTATCCAAATCGCTATTTTATACTTTACTCTACTCATTGTTTTTACCTCCTTGCATTAAGATTACCGAATATCAGCAAGGAATTGATACGGCCCGAAAATTTCAATCGATTCAAAATGTTTTCGATAATTTGTTGATTTAGGAAATAAGTAATAATAAACCAGATACCATCAAACAAATACTGGGGTAGCGATATCCGTTCAGTACCCACACGATTATAAAATTTAAAACTATTGCTAGTGACATATATTTCTGAGCAGTCAATGTATACACTATTATGAATAATAGTACGTTTGACGAATAAGACTACAGAAATATTCGTTATTCACAATTAGGAAGCATCATTCTTCCTGATCAGTTATTGAAATTCTTATACTGTAATTCACTTTGAAGACAATTAAACGATAATAGATCACGGATGTAACACCTTTTCAGTAAAAAGATACAGCATTCATTAGATTGTTTGCATTCGTCTTACTAGTAATATTGGCTTAAGCTTGTCAAAATCCGAAATGGGACTACTATGGCACTACAGGTGATTTCCCTAGACGATGCACTAAAAAATGTAGACATCTTCAATGCGTGATATTTGGTGAAGACGATTCTTCAGAAATCTGTCATTGCAAATGTAAGAATGGTCCATGTACCAAAATCTATCAATGTCATCTATCAGGAGAAATATGTTTCAACTGTAATGCATGCCATGGTGAACTACCTTACATATTTATGGAACCCATTAAGCTATAAAAAATTGTTAGTTCATCGTTTCTTCCATCAATGACAGAAATTTACATGCTTCAATTGCCAGTCAACGGTGGCTGACTTCAAATGTAATGATCATAAAAATCAGTGCTCTTTTTCTACCAAAGAGTAAGTGTCTGTTTTTAGAACACAACTGTGACAGAAATTCCTCATCCACTACCTGGAAGACAAGGTCACACGGGAAACATTTGGCAACACATCATAGTCAACTGGCTTTTCCAGCATATTCCTTCCGACATTATTTTGCTCAGTAATTTCGATTGTTTCCCGGTCATTGAGAAATCTTGAACACATATTTGGAGAGAAAAAGAAACTCATGTACATTTCAGTGATTGATCTCTCTCGCGTTATGTATTAATGCGTTGCATATTACAAATAAATGTGGAAAAGATAACCTTGGTACTAAAAATAACATAAAAATAAAAATGAATGTGATTAAAAAAAGGAAAGCATAACTGTAATACTTTCAATGTGAATGACTCACTTGAGCACACAATATTTTACTTTGTGGTTTTTTTTTGTTGATATCGAAACAGTTGATTCGTTGGATAGCAAGCAGGACGAACGATTACTGCATGTGAATAGTAATGAACAGCGAAATAATTATGTTTTCTCCAGTGTAATTATGTTACAAAAAGGTATTCAAAATATATACCACAGTTATTCATTATTCTACCGATGGAGCAAACGATAGGAAATACAAGCACAAGAGTTACTACAGTAGACACATTCAACTCAACTAATACAAATATTCCTACCCTTCGTTTTAACATTGATCGTCAATGCCCAGTACAATGCGTTACTGTTTATAATGATCGTGCTGAAGTTACACGTCTTCTACGACATCACTTCAATGTTAATGGCATCCATGATCTGGTGTTTGAAGGTTTCTCTCCATTCATTGATCAAACATCATTACATGTCAGTGGTGACACGGACGAATCGTGTAAGATTCTCGAAGTTTCACACCAAACGTGCTATGACCATGTAGCATCACAAACGTATTCGTCCGGATTAGAGCAACTTTATAATGAAATTGAGAAAGTCGATGCTGAACTTGCCTCTCATCAACGAGAACTAGCACGTCTTGATAAAGAGCGTGCATGGCTTGATGGTAGAGCATTCAAGCTCATGAATCAAGACGTACAGTTGAATGCCAATGATCTTGACGCAATGCATGAATTTATGAATTTCTATCATAAAGCTCTGATAAAATTAGATGATCGAAAAATACACGAAGAAGACGAAATTAAAAACCTACGGCAACGACGAGATGATTTAAGAATGAAAGTAACTGAACATGGTATTGCAGATCCATTCAATCATCGAAATGAACGTCGTCAAATGACAATCACCTTACACATAGGTAGTACGAATATTGATGTTAATTTACGACTTTCCTATTTGATCAGTAATTGTTCTTGGAGTGCCAGCTATGATGTTCGTGTCAATAGTTCGGAAGCAAATAAACAAACAACTCAATTAACTTATTATGGTGTTATTGTGAGTTTCTGGAAAAAAATGATCATTGTTGATTGAGTAAAATGATTTTTTTTCTCAATGTGATGTACTATCTATAGGTAAATGAAAGTCAAGAGAACTGGTCAGATATACAGTTAATACTATCGACAGCAATTCCATCTCTTAGCGGAGGACCACCAAAATTACCAACACTAAAAATTCACTATTATCAACCTTGCCAAAGAAGTCCTGATTCATGTAAAAGTGAATTGAAAGAAGACGACACTTGTGGAACATATGCGCCCGTATATTCATTTGCTCGATCCACTCAACAACCTAAAAAGTCTCAGGGATTTGTCGCTAAACGAGACAAATCGTCTCTCAACAATAGTCAAATTCTCATTGAAGATGAACAAGAATCAGTAAATATAATCAATGTTTTGTCAACAACAACAGAAACAAGTATGTTAAGTACCAACTTTACTATTACACGACGTTCAACGATCAAGGCTGATGTAGGCGTTTGTATTGCTTTGAAAGATTATCCATTTAAAAACATTGCTCTCTCTCTCTCTCGTCTAGGGTAAACCACATAAAGTAGCAATTGGTGTTCTTGATCTCAATTCAACATTTATCTACACTGTCATACCAAAACTATCACTTCATGCATATCTTAAAGTATCAACAATAAATACATCGGATAAACAACTTCTAGCAGGACCAGTATCCGTTTTTATGGATAATAATTTTGTTTCTCATAGTTCGATTGATAACGTTTGTTTGGGTGATAAATTTGATCTTTCGTTAGGTACTGATTCAAGTATCAAAGTCGAATATAAACCAGTGAAGAAAATTACTGATACACAAGGTGTCATTTCGAAAACATATTATGAAAATATTCGTCGTGAGACATGTCTTGTCAATACAAAATCAACTGATGTCATAGTGTTCGTTTATGAACAAGTACCACTCTCAATAGACGAAAAGATTAAGGTCAAATTAATTGTACCTGATTTACGAATAAAGGAACCGAGCTCTAAGTTTACCGTTAAGATAAATGATTTAAATAATATCGAATGGAAATGTCTATTACATGCAAGAAGCGAATGTCGGTTACCACTCGAATATACGTTAGAATGGCCAAAAGATAAATCCATTGAATTCACAGAAGATTGATTATTATTCAGAATGCATAGATCTATCTCATGTAATAAGAAAAACAATTCTTTTAATTATTATTTATGCATTTTTACGCTTAGTATTTTTTAATTTAATGCTTTGCTGGATAGTTCTTGGTAACTTTATTCAAAGCAATCGTTTAGATCTCAAGTAGAATTAGATAATATTGAAGTAGACCTTTTTCTTGTTGTGAAATAGAATGAACATAATCGATGTGTACGTGTTTTTCTGTTTGTACTTATTTTAACATTCAATTATTTAGAACTATTTATTTGTTATTGTTTTTTAATCTTATATAGCAAAATCATATTATAAAGCAATGTCATATGCATATTCCTATATTAAACTATAATTTAAAGATCATTTGTTAATAAAACAAAGTTAATTTATAATTAATTTTTAGAGAAAATTTGTATCATTAGTTCTTCGCCATGCATTTACAATATTCAATCAATATATCTCGATCGAATTTAGTATCTCTTTGTTCATATTATTGAATGATTTCGTTGCAATACATGTCATTATCACTAACAATACGAATTCTAAAGTTTAGTATAGTACCATGAGAATTTCCCCATGTGTTTACATGATTTTTAATGTTCGTTTAAACGAACGTATTAAATTTTAAAGAAGATCATGGAATTTTAAAATATTTCTAAGTACTTCATATAGAGAATAGTGAATAAGTCGCATTCACATATTTTTATCTTCACGATAGAGTTGAAATTTGATTTAGTTGCTTTCTATAAAGATCAATCATCTGCGATTCATTTTAAAGATACTTTCCAATAATACATAATGCAATGATATATATTACGAAAGTTCTATTTATATTCATACGCATTGAATTAACGTGTGATTTCTCGTTCTGATCATTTTGAACCAATGTCAATTGTCACTTATTAATAATTTAAAAATTTTCAATATGAAATCATGTCGTCGATTGTTTCACTTCTTGATTCATCTTTCTTTAAAACATGACAATTAGTTGAATACGTTATTCTCTTTATTTAGTAATATTTCATTCCTACTATTCGTAACTACGTAGTTCACATCTCAATTATATCATCATAATATATCATGTTTTCTGCCGTTTTCTTCTTTTACAATCTTGATTTACCTACGCATGATGTTGTCATCGTCATACTTTTTACGTAGTGTCGCCTATATTAGTAATTATTGATGATAAGTTTTCATTTTCTCAATATTCTAATTATATACAAAAAACATGAGCTAGTTGTCTGCCGTGTCCTCTCTCTCTCTCTTTTTTCTATCTTCCTCTTTTTTTATGTCTCTTTTTTACAAGTATATCACCTCTAATAACGCCAATATCATACTGTTTCGGCATGGTTGAGTGATCTTGCATTGCATCGTACACATATGTTCTAAGGAATTACCTTCGTGGTTCGAATGATGTATAGTTGCATGAAGCACTATCATCATGATGCAAGTTTTCTGTCATGTTTTTAGAGGTCTTTTTATACTGTCTCTTTCACTTTTCTCTCTCGCTTTCGCCGATGTCGTTTTCCTCACTTCTGCATGCTCCGTCTCTCTATTTCATAGAACATGCACTTACTGTATTCTATTTTTTACAGAAGATATTTAATGGAAATTTGTTTTCTTTTTCCTACTAATCAACAAAAAACAATAAATTCAGCAAGAAAAAAAGAATGAGAAAGAAGGAAAGAGAGAGAAACGAGAGTATGTGTATTGAATCGTTTTCATGAGAGAAATGGTATATGCCATGCTAGCATGCAATGGATGTTAATGATATCAATTAGAACAAAGAATTTGAGATATTATTTTTCGTTTTTCTAGTTTAAGTCGTTTCTATTTGAACTCTTCGTAAACGCATTATCGTCATGTCCGTTCGACCACCACCATATCGAAGTGTTCGTCCAGGTTCAGTGTAAGTTTACAATATACAGCAACTAGCATATAATGACTATTCTGTAATTAAATATTCTTCTATGTAGGAGAGGGCCAAGATTCATTTCTAGACCACCATATGGAGGTGGTGCTATAGCTGGACCAGGTCCAGCTGGTGGAGTTGGTGGTCTTGCTGGCTTAATCGGTGGCGTCGGCGTACCGTTACTTTGTCTTGGGTGTCTGTCAACAGTGGCCATCCTCGGACTCTTTGCTACTATGATCGGGGCTGCAGCTTATATGAGTACGTACATTATTGGTTCACTGACAGTTTAATTCTTATAAGTATTTCTTTTTCAATTTTCAATATAGACGCCATTCAACGTCAAATTCGTAAAAATGCTCAAGGTGCTGGTACAATAATTGAACTTAATATTATGGTTCTTTTGTGTACTCTTCTCTGTTCGATCTATGTATTGACAAAATATCGTCGAGGTGGTACTTTCAATTGTTGAGTGATGAACATACAGATTTATTGAAACGTCCGAAAACAGATTTAAAAAACCACTACACCTTTCTATCTAAGTGAACTTACTTATTTCACAACGCATCTTTCTCGCAACACTACTATATTTCTTTCTTATGTTTTGATGACTAATTTTTCTTTGCATCTTTTTATATTTTTCGCTAGAAAAACTTTCCAAACAGGTACAATGTGTGTTTTTATATGGTCAATAATATTTAGTCATCGTCATTGTCGTCATCATGGTTTTTTTTCACATATAATAAGACAAAAAAAGCTGCTTACATGTTGCTATTAAAAAAATACATATATGCCTGTATTACCTTTTTCTTTGTCATTTTTTCCTATTTGTGTTTATGCATTATTTAAAAATAAAAGGAAGAAAAATACACGTATACATTCAGAAAAAAATGACTTATCATCGAATTTCTTCTTCGTTTATGTTTTTCATTCAGTCCATTAGATAATATATTTGAAAAAAAATGGTTTGGAAGTTTTTTTCTTGATCTTTAGTTACACACTACTTTCGTTTGCCTGGTCTAAACATCAATGATCATTACTACTCAATTTTGTTATCAAGGTCGATATTTTCGTTCGCTTGCTTATGCGTGTATCAGCAAGAAACTTGTATTTCTTTTGCGTACGCATGCGCTCGCTTTGATGTGTCACGCATGATCAATTTTTTTTCACATTTTCTTTTGCGTTTTATACATATTGATTGGCATACTCATCATTAAATACGCAGGCTGATGAGCATAACTTGACTCTTTCTTCCTTCTCTCGTTTTTTTTTCCACTGATACAGGTAGAAATGTTTCTTCTATATTACAAGTTATGCATATTGAAGAAATAGTAGTTCCTGTCGTGTCTCATGCTCATGTACTATCCCCCCGATCACTACGAAGGAAAAAGGTGTCGTCAACCATGACGTGAATGTGTATAGATGGTCTCCGTCGGATCGAAGAGAGAGGCACAGAATGTAAAGAAATACGGAGTGGTGTATTTTTTTCAAACAATAATAAGTATTAGGTTCTTTTTTTCTTCTAGCGTATGTAAAGGAAGAGAGAGAGAGAGAACATCTGCATAGAGGATTTAGTAATCGTTGTTTATGTTCTTTCGTTCGTTGAGAAAGAAAGAACCAAAATTGTCTGTCTTTTTTTTCTCATATTCATCATTCACGAAAGATTGTTCTTTCATCAGTATCTTTTAGATCGTTGTCCATCATAGAGTGAGAATATGTACGGTCCACGGTAAGTTGAATAAAACAAAAACGAGCAAACTATTTCAATGAAAAATCTTATTATGAATGTTTCCTTTCAAGATCACGATATCCACCACCAACACGTCCAGCAAAAGGCGGTAAAGCTGGAAACGGCGCACTTGGCGGCCTATTAGGAGGCTTAGGTGGTGCTGTTACTTGCCTCTGTTGTCTTTCAGCACTTGGTTTAATTGGTCTTTGGGCAACTTTTATTCCATTTGTTGCTTTCTTCAGTAAGTGACCCATCAATGTTGATGATAGAATCTGTTCTTTTCCTTGGCGTCTTTTGCTCTTATTAGAGTATGCATATGATCAAGATGTGAGAGCATATGGTGGCAGTCCAAGTATACAAAATATTCAACAAATCGTTTTTCTTCTTGCGATCTGTTTGCTAACAATTGGTTTTGTCAGACGCCAAATATCTGCATAAAATTCTTCAACTAAATATAGACTTATTTTCAAATATCAAACCATCGTCGTCATCATCGTCGTTGTTGTTATGATCAATTTTTCGTTGAACATAAACATAAACATGAATATGCGCGCAGAATAAACACAAAGAAACACGAAAAAAAATCGTCGTCATATGGTTATTCACTACTATAATCAACACCACATTTTCTCGGCTTTTTTCTCGTTTATATGTCGTTCTATAACATTTCTTTTTGTCTTTTTATTTTCAAAAAAAAAGAACTTTTTTTTTCTATTGAACAAAATACGCGTCTGCATATCTATTGAAGTCGATATATATATATTTTCTGAGGATTTTCAAAAGTTAAAAGGTGTTAAAACGAAGAATTTTTGTATAAAATGATGAATATTAGGAAATTTATCTTGTCTTTCTCATCACGAGAAATAGAAAAGATATTTTCATACGATAATTGGACAAGGTCAGTTCGAATTTCACGGTTTACAATAAAACTGTAGATCAATAGAAATGTTACGTGATTGAACAATCAAAACATTTCGTTTTTCACTCGTTTCGATAGATCTCATCAGATGATAAGATGGCATTCGAGTCTATACAAGAGATGCAGATGAAACAATCGATCTTCGTCTGATCAATTATTCACTTAAAAATTTATGAAAATATGTAAATATGTCGAATAAACTGGAATATTCACAAATGAATCATGTCATAGTGAAATAACTACAAAATAAGACTCTAGACAATAGTTAATTGACGAAGATTGAACAGAAAATTTTCAGGAATTTTATTTCATCAGTTATCTTCTCATAAAATAACAGCTGCACTTTAAGATAGTGAACTGTGCTCGTGGTAGACTCTACCAGATTCTACTAGGATTCAATCATACTTAGATCTGAAGGTTTTTCATAAACTGAATTGTGATTCAACAATGCTGCAAACTTGTGAACTCTAGTTTCTAAAAACAGGTTCTTTGTCAATCTAGGACAAATTGTCAATTGTTTCTTGAACAAACCTCAAAATTAGTCTGAGTTATTGTAAGTAGAATTCAGATTATATATACATGTGTATAGTAGCGGCGCCAGAAATTTTCTTGAGGGTGGGCTGAACCCACCAGAGACCATCTCTGAAGCTGCTACAAAATTTTGTGTCAAGGGCTTTAGAAAATTTTCAGGGTGGGCTCAACTTCCTCTCGGATGGGCTGAGCCCACCCCTGGCGCCGCCACTAAATGTATATATATCGTATATAAGTATCGAAAAATGATTGATAGCATTTATGTAGAGCCTCATATGAAGACTTATTATACAGAGGTTTTAGGTAAGTACTCCATTCGAAACAACCAATGTTCCATACGAAAAATATGTAATACAGAACGTTTGATTTCATTCTTTACTTTAATTTTTTTTATTCCTCACACAATGTCGATCTAACGATTGAATATAGTCATTAAATTACATAACCTTTTCATGTGCATTGAGTTTATCATGATTTGAAAATATATCTACATATATAGATGATGATGGAAATTCATATATTATTATTATCATAGAAAAATGATGTCACAAAAATAGACGCCATATAAGAGAGCATTAAGAAATGTTTCACAGAACGTTATTCATTTTAAGACCTGGTTGGTATTTTTCGTATGTGACATTCTGGTTTTATTTTTGATTCGACATTTTTATTTTACACAACCAGTAGAATTAGCAAAAGTAATCAAATAAAATTTAGGATCATGCTAATACGAAGTTTAATTGAGTTGATGAAATTTCGACGACTGCAATGCATTGAAAAACTTCTGTAATAATCACGTGATTGACTGACACTTTGAAATACATCGTACTCGAAAACCTGTAAAATGGGAATAAAAAACTTGCTTGTTGACATTTGATATTTTTTAAATACTGTTGCTTTATTTGCGCTCCTGTAACTATAAGCTTCTAAGATGAAAAACTCATGTCGTTTTCGACGTATATATTTTTTGATCGTGTACATTGTTTAAAAATCAGATTATATCTTTTCTTGTCTCAGTCACAACATAGCTGATGATTAGCAGCTGCTCTATTTCCAATGCTATCCAGCAGGTTTTACTATCATATACAAAAGCGTTTATTTAAAGATAAATATTAGAGCAATGTTCGATCCCATAAAGTAACTTTTGAGAAAGAAAAGCTCTGAAGTCTTACAATGTAGTCCAATTATTCAAATGCACCAATTTATTAATATGGATTCTTCAATGACACAAAGACATATCTGCCACATAAATTATTTCTTTTTTGATCTGACAACAGCGTGAACGAAAAAAGACAAAAACAGGTAGCAATACAAAGACATAGATTGTAACTAGATATAGATTTCTGAAAGACATGTACGGTTTCTCAGCGGCACGGAAACTTTAAAAAAAATTTTGTGGAACACTTTACAATTATTTCCAGAACTTTCAAAATGCTAATCACCCGACCGAACATTTCCTGTAATTGAAATTATTCATACCAAAATAAACAAATTCAAAAAATTTCATTTTTTTTTAAGTAATGGATAACCATTCGTAGTGTTTTAGATACTGCAATGCTCTATGATAGAATCAATTCAATGTATTTTAGAATCATCAGTTAACGTGACAGTGTTTTTCAATTTTATTCATCGTTTTATTTTAAACTACGTCATAACAGCTTTAACGAATACAACTGTAGAATGACCTTGAAGGAAAAACAAATATTCTGTTGAATTTTCTCTTTCAACGAATCAGTCTCCTAATTGATATTCACAGCAATAATACAAAAACTGGCACAAAATATAATATTGCTGTATATTTGTATGGTAAATATTTACACAAGATAAAAAGAAGAATTAACTTTCAGGTCAAGCTAGAGGAAAAAAAGCAAGTTCCCTTTTATTGGTATAGTATTATTTGAGTAAGTTGTTTTGCAACTTATCAAGACTGTTACCGATGACATTTTGAATTTTTCAAAGCATGTGCATACCATCATATCATATTATTTGTTTGGTAGTAGGGAATACGTTCAGCGTATAAATAAACCAATTGAGATTGATAGTTAGTGACATCTGTCAAAATTTAATTGTGAAAAAAAATAAGCTTCTGATAAAATGAGTTGCATATAAAAATTTAAATAATTTCTGCTTATTTAACGATTGCTACACACGGGAAAAAACTATCGACAACGTTAGTAAAAATGAATATATAAAAGAAATGAATGAATGAATAGATTTTAACACGAATAAATCTTACAGGATGTGACAGCGAATGATTGTCTCATGTTGTTTATTATTTTTATTTGTCCTTTCGATCAGTCAAACTAACGAAAGGACAATGTTGAATACTCAGCGGACGATACGATCGAAATGGACAAGAAAAAGAAATGACGTTGAATACACGTAGAAATTGTTCATCTGTGAACATTATTTGATAGTTTAATAAAAGAGAAAAAAAATGAAAGATAGGAAAATGATTTCAATTTTCAGATGTCTTCATCACAGAATCCATCGAATAATGCAAATGATAACAATCAAAATCCATTATCAGATTATGAATCTGATGCGTACCTGTAAGAATGGAAAGATGTCATTGTTTTTACGAGTGTTCTCTTTTTTTCTCGTATTTTTAGGAATTCGCAAACTTTCTTTCAACATCAAATGTCAGGTCATGTATTTGATAGTCGAGGACAAGCGTAAGTTAGAACATTGAATCAATCAATAGGTTTCTTTTCTTTTCTATTTTCTAAATTATTTATTAGTTCTGATAATGATTTATTTCAACAAATGTATCCTGTTGAAGATGATAATGATGAAGATTTACCGAATGAAATTGTCGCTGAATTAGATGCCAGAAGTCAGATGCGATCACGTGTTCACGATGAAGATGAGTCAGTGTTTTCCGATGTTGTACAAGATGCGTTCAGAAAATATCAAAACGAGGTATGAGAATATTTCATCTACATCGATATATAAATGATAGACTTGGTAGATTCTGTTGCTTAGTTATTCTACAAAAATTGAGCTTAAAATTAGTTCGATATTAATATGAGAATGTATTGAAAACAAAGTAAAAGAAATCCAATAATGAGAATTTTATTTTTAGATTTGTCATCATAAGTGTTCTGTAGCCAAATTATAAAACAATCATGAAGTATCTACTCTCTATTTTCTGTTTAACTCTTTTAAACGCTCTAATCTAATTAGTAATCTCATAACCAACATAATTTATGTGATATGAAAGCATTCTTCCTTAAAAGAATTTCTGTTGCTTTACTTTCAGCAAGAAGAATTATATGCTCAAATGGAAGAATGTTGGAATTATATGAGCACCGAGAATAACTTTGCTGATGTACCCAAAACTTCAGTAAGACAAATGAATTTTCTTTTTTGGAAAGATCGTTTTACGTAAATTCATTTAGACTGAACAGCCTCAACCAATTTCATTGAATCCGGATGCTGTTGAATTTAAACCATCATGGTCGAAATCTGCGTCGATGACTGCGGCTACAACAAATGAAGGATCGTTTGCTATCCTGACATCTAATCAACCTATAGAGCAGCAAAAAAAGATTTGAATGTTTGTTCGCACTTCTTTAAAAAAAAAATCTACTCCGTATATTTACTGAAGAAAGCCATCATTGTGACATCATCTCTATTTTTTGCTCTATTTTTTTTTCTACTCTTCATACAACTACGATAGAAATAGAAGAAGAGAGTATTTGTCGACGTCTGCTCCCTGGCATAGTTGCTTGTGTGTTAGTGATTTTTATCGTAAAAGAAAAAAAAAAGGAAAGGAAAAAAGGGAAACTTTTTTAATGTTGACTGAAACTACTGACCTTCAGAAGAATTATGTGTAGATGTTTTTTTTATCGTTGTTACCTGTTCTTTCTTTCTCATTTCAGATGACACGACAATTACTTCGACGAAACACTTTTTTTTCTCTTGTCGAAAATCGTTTGCTATTGAAAAGTGACTATTTTGTCATTTACCTTTTTTTTTCGTTTCTTTTTCATTTAACTTCAATGTTTTATTTCTTATTTGAAATTCAACGATGACTTGTTCTATTTATTTTGTTTTATTTTCTGTCACTTACGATAGATTCATTGTCTTTCATTGAGAAAAACAAAAAAATGGCCACTGTTCGCTTTCGTAAATTAAATTCATCATACAAACGTTTTTACAACAAATGTCGTTCACGTGATACAAACAATCTATCTCTTGACACAAGTCATTTGTCTATAGGAATGACTGATACAAATCCAAATGGAAATACGTATCAAAACACTCCATCACCATCATCGAATGCATCAAGCACAATCGAACACTCATCGAAACTTGGTCATAGAATACTATCATCAACTTTAAAAAGTAAAAACGTGTTGCTTTTTTATTCATTCTACACTGAACTATAAAATATTTATATTGTTTATTGTTAATTGCAACCGAAATAGATGATCATTCAACAATGTCTATGAAACGTCGTGCTCGTTGCGATAAACTTTTTCATTATACACAAATGGTTAATCGTCATTACATGTTGAAGATGACAAAGATTTTATATCGAATACGAAAAGAAATTTACAATGTTAAACGACGTACAACTCATGTTGAAAAATTAGTTATTCAACAAGCTAAATCTGCTCAGCCGATTATTCGCATTCCTCGTTTAACGAAAGGTTTGTAAAAATCGAATAAAACTGATATTAACTTTTCGTCAACGATTTCTTTTTGTTTTAATCTATTATCTATTCAGATCAACTTTCAACTATTTGTATCAATAATAATCATGAAGCTAATTCACCCAAAACTGTTACAATATCCGATAGTAATAATAATAATATTAAAATTATAAACAATAGAAAGTCAAACACAGGAAAATCTTTCAAACGTTTGAGTATGCAATATTATAATTTTCGTTCTCGTTTTTATTATCCATTTCTTCTTTTTTCTCTTGTTTTAAGATAAATATAAACAAATGAAAAGTTCATTAGCTGTATCGAAAAAATCTCGACCAGCTGTATGGATAAACAATCGACAAAAACCTATTGATCCAAATCGATATTGTTCATCGTGTCGATATGAATTTTCAAAACGATCGAATTTCTTGCTACACGTTAGAAAGATTCATAAGGGTATAATGCCTCAAATAATAAATGAGCAAGATCAATCCATGTCAAATATGAATGAAGAACATATTGAGAACAATATAAATGAACTTAAAACGGACGATTCTCCATGTGAAACAACAAATGATCAAACAGGTAAATATATGCTATGAAGAAAATTTCTTTTTATGTTTCTGTAATTGATAAATTTGATGATATATTAGAATCAAGTCCAATTGAAGACGATCATTCAGATATGAGTGCTAATCGAATACATTCACGAATAGGTGCTAAGCCATCGATTCAGAAAACTTCAAATAATCCTAAAGTTAAATGTGATATTTGTAATAAATTCTATCGTGCATCTTATATGAAGGTAAGCATAGTATATTTAGAGAAAAAAAAAGAAACATTATTTCAGTGAATTTAATTAGATGACGTGCATAGAATATTTCTGAATCATATATAGATTTATTATTTTTTTATCTTAGCACCATTTTGGTAGTCTGTAATCATTTTATTATTCCAATTAGAATAAGATTATTAAAGATTCTACTGAATGGCGAGGCGTACTCGTTTACTGTTTTTTTTTGCAATTATAAAATAATTGGATGAAGTTTCATCAAGATGAGTTTTTTCTTTTTTTTCTACTTTTCATTCTTCATTACTAATGGAAAATGTTTATTTTTCCTTGAAATCATCATGTTGAATAAAAACAAAAAAGACACAGCTATTTTAGTTCAACAATAACTATGTGAAAGAATCATTATGACAGATATATTTCAGTATCTCATGAATGAATTACTAATTACAATTTTCACATCGCTGATTCTTCAACTATCATTCGAAATAATAAATAAATCTTCAAATGAAAAGGGAAAATATTCGATGAATACATCTAAAGAATAGCTAATTACTTTCTATCGTATATCTTATTGTATCATTAACTCTAGTACAACACTTTTCATACTACTACTTCAGACGAAACATAAATTCGAGTGATCATCTCATCTCATTGTATTCGAAATAATTGTTCTACATTTCTTCTTTTCTATTCGACGGCTATATCGTCTCATTGTTATTGCTTCACATATTTTTTAGGAATTATTAAAATAGAGCCAACAATATAATAATAACAGAAAGTAGATATAATTAACTAATCGAATGCAATAGAAACTCATTGATTTGTAAATATCATGTTTGTTTTTTCCTCTCCAATTATTAATTCCATTTTTCTTAAGATTAGAATCTGCACAATGAATTAAAATCAGTTCAATTGTACTTCGAACTTATTTTTATTTGTCTCAGCTAAATCATTGAGATTATTCGCTTTTCATTGTTATTTCACTATGAAAAAAATAAGTCATGACGAATGTCCAAGACTGAAACGACCAAATTGACTAAATTATTCTTATCTAACTACCGTAGGACTTCTTACGAGATGAGAAAATCTAGAAAGACGTACTGGAATTGAATTATGACCGTTTTATTCGAATTTTCAATTTTATATTCGAAGTTCATTGATAGAAATCTGATGACCTTGAGTGTACATTCCAAAAATAATTACAAATCGAATTTAGTTTAAAAAATGTAATATCTCGACATATGAACATGCTGTTTACTTGCAATTTTTCATGAATGAATGATTCAATCTATCTTTAAGTCAACTTTTAAAGTTAAATTTATGTTTGTAAATTGTTTCGTATCTACAACTAAGATTGAATCGAAAATTTACTACAAAACATGTATCGTTCAAATAGTATATTAGAATCTAATCTTAAGTAAAATACGAGTCTACTACTACTACAAAAATTAAATAATTTACGAGAATTTTATTTAAGCCTATTAATAAATACAATCTTCTTGAAATTCTTTCTAAAACTATGAAGAAACAAAAGATAATGCAGCCATTACTAATATAATTTTTGATGTTAAAAATAAAATCGAGTTATTCGTTCGATATAAATATAATCCGAAGTAGATTTCATGCTCTAGTGATACAGATTTCAACTGTCAAATCATACTGAAGGCATTATAATCGGATCTATTATAAAACTCTTATTCTGCTCGTAGTTCACGAATCTCATGTTGTCATATAGGAAGAAGAAAAAAGTGAAGAACTGAATTATTTTAATTAAAATTTGAATTCTTACTATATTTCAAAACAAATACTATGATTTAATGTTTTCTTTGTGACTTCTATTAGGCACATAAAACACGTGCTCATAGCCATCAAGACACATCATCAGTATCTAATGAAATAAATAATAATGTTGATCATTGTGATTTATCAAACACAAATATAATATCGACCGGTGGGTTAGATTTACAAATCGCAAATACCCCAGCTGCAATAACAATAGCTGAAATGGATATTGATGATGCACCCATTCGATTCTTCGTAAGTATTTCTTATCTTTTTCTTTTGATGATTGATGCAATCAATTTTGTTTTTGTGTTGATGTTATTTAGGCTGATTCAAATAAATCGATTGTTGTTGCTGTAACATGTCTTGAAAGCTATCAATTAGTAAATTTTGAAAAAGAGAAGAAAATCGTCGTATAATGCATGTTGCTTCTGCTTTCTTTTTTTCTAGGATTTAGTTGAACAATTTTTAGAAAAGTTTTCATCACATGTTTGTCAAACAACATCGATCGATTCTCGAACAACACATTTAATAACAAATGATGATAAACATTCGTTACGTTCACCATTATCAATGAAATTAATCGAAGCTATAGCTCATCATTGTTTCTGTGTATCGTATCGATGGATCATTGATTGTGTTAAATATGATCGTATTATCGATGAAGAATCGTATGAAATCGAAGGTGATGATACTGATATTCATCCACATGGTGGTCCACGTCGTTCACGTTTAATTAAAAAGCGACATTCCCTTTTTGAAAATATTTGTTTTATGATTAAATGTACAGAAAATCCTGATATTAGAATGACAAATGAACGTTTAGAAGATTTGATAACAACGTGTGGTGGTCAAATAATCACATGTGTCACACAACGTTTACTTGACAAATATCAAATAATAGTTCTTTGTGATATGCTATATGTATCCGAACGACGTCATAATTATGATCAATGCCGTTCATTAGGCATACACTTCGTGTCATCCGATTGGGTGCTTGAATCAATACTTGAATATCGTCAAAAGCCATTTTCATTATTTGAAGAAGTGCCATTGTGATTTTGAAAAAATGTTTGTTTTTTCCTTTTGTACAAATCTTTCATTTCTGTGTTTGCTTTGTTTTTTTTTCCTTTTTTTTATGATGATGATCGTGATGATGAAAAAAAACATGAAATTCAATAAGCTGCAAATGTTTTCCCTTCTTACATTTACTTGTTGGTTTTTTTTCTTTTGTAATAGAGTAAAATTTGCAAAATAAAAGAACTTAATAATATTAAATTTACCAGATAAAGATGAAATTATTTTCTACCTAATTTGTTCACAATGCAATGGAATATTAATCGTACAAGACAACTTTTCTATGATTCAAAATGAAAGGACCTTATAAAATGTTGGTAGTTTTAGTTTATAAGAGTTTTTTTTTATAGGAACAACTCTCGTTTAAACGTCATCGTAAATTTTCTATGATTAATGCGTATCAGTTCAGTTCAAGTATGCTTTTTTTTATCACTACGTCTATCTTTTCCCGATTGTTGTCATGTTTCTTTCTGATGTATAAGTATGTGAGTGTTTTTACAAGACATAGGCATGAGGCAGTCTAAAAATTGAAATTTGCAGGAAGTGAACTATATGAATTTTCTATTATTTTAAAAGAAAATGAAGATAAGATTGATTTTCGAGAGAAAACTAAAGACGCGTTTCAAATTTCAGGTACCTGTAAATGATTGCAACTAGCAAGAGTACACAAAAGTCTTCTTATCTTCACAATTATTTATCTCAAACTTCTTCATTGGTGACACAAGTAATAAACGAAAATTTCTTCAACGGATAAATGAAACCTTTTTAGTTTTCAAGAGAAGCATCAAGATAAACAGTTTTTCTAGTGCCATTATCTTTTAAAGGCTAACGTCTACAGAAATCGACAAGTTATCTATGTGTGAAAATCTTACTGTAAACTATATTAGACAACACTGCTCATTGAATAGATAGATAGATTCCTATCGTAGTGTGTGGGTGATTAATATTTTATTCGAATGGCAAAGTAGAAAAACAAGAGATTCCGATGATGCACAGATAAAAAAGTTTGACATTCAGTCTTATAAGATCAGATAAAGTCGTGTTCTCAAAAATCTAACTTCAATTCGAACTGTAAGATCTTAATATTGCATAAGATTTTCTATAATCTGATAGATAGATCAGATAGAACAATAAGACGTGTGGGTGTGAGTGGGTGTAGTTAGCAAGTTGGATTAAATGTGTTTTGAGCACCACAGAATATGACAACTGAGCACCGATTTAATTGTATATGAAAAGAGCACCAAAAAAGAAGACAGATGAGCACCGAATTAATTGTATGCGAAAAAAGCACCGAAAAATAAGACAAATGAGCACCGATTTAATTGTATGTGAAATGAGCACCGAAAAAGAAGACAAATGAGCACCGAATTAATTGTATGCGAAAAGAGCACCGAAAAATAA